>JAZBHA010000073.1:94090-135508 GCA_037464855.1 Iselma pallidipennis | reverse complement strand
TGTACACATATAACGTAACCCTTTCTCAGGGACAATGACATAAAATACTGAGAAGATCTCATTGTATTCGCTCCTCCTCTCCCTATAGGGCAATCTCTTCCTTCATTCTTCCAATCCTTTATGTAATAAAATACTAGCGCTTACTGGCAGACGTTTTACATTTCATTAAACGTAATAACAAGAGTTATTATAATTTCAATACACACACAACATTGACCTATAAAACATCATCAAAACATATAGTTTTTAAAACATTAATATCTGTAATAATAATTGAGTTATCTAAAAATAATAAAATAATCTGACGGGCTTTCTTTTAACTGATCCTTTGCCGGTCTTTTGTAGTTCCCTAACCATATCTAGTTTGTTAATAATTAAAAGCATATGTGGAAAATAGGGTTGTTCGAAGAATTTATGAGATTCACGCATTTAACACAAACTTATAACTTCTTTTAGCGGCACTATTCTTTTGATGTTGCCAAATCCTTTTATTTTTCATTTTTTTTTTTTGATATAATTTTTCATACAACCCACAATCTCCTAATATACTTACATTGTTGTAAATTGTATCTACAGGTGTGAATAAAATTTTATCTGCCATTCAAAAATAATGAAATTATTAAATTCATTCTCTCTCTATAGATAAGTACCTATGGTTTTGATTGGTTCGTGTATTTAAATTGGTAAAAATTATGATTTATATTAAGCTATAAAATTTTATAAACACTTTAAATAAAGCAGAAAATACCCGATTTGTATGTTTTACAGAGCGTGTAATAAAAGAACCTCGATCAACGGAACAAAAGGGTCCTTGTTTGTAAGTTGAGAATAAATATAGCTTGTGGGGAGAGGCGAAAAAACCTCCAACCCCTCAGGAATCATAAAATGTCGTAAAAATTTAACATACATCTTGTATTTTTGTATATGAGGATTATGTACCTATGTATGTTCTCGTTTTTTTTTGTCAATTAACGCTTGGTCCTGGTTGGCATTAGAATATTACACTGTAGTACAGTAAAAGCATGAACCTACGACAACACTGATGCCACGATACAATTCAATTAAATTTAGTAAATTGCTGGAACTGTTTTTTTTTTCTTGAAAACTCATCCCAGAAATTACGTAGGTATTAAAATTATATAATATTAATAAAATAAATTAATCGTGTTATTAAGTAAATTTTATTGGAAATAATTTTAATAAGTTTTACTGTAATTAATATTAACAAAAACAATAATTGTTTGTTTGTTTAAAAGTAATAAATTATTTCAGACTGTGTGTGTTTAAATGATTCTGCTTACTTATAACTTATTTATAAAATTACATAACTGGTTTCACGGAATAAGAAGCTTTTTTCAATAATTTTGTTTAGTTCGCGTATCATACTTTTAGCTTTATTCTCTTCTTAAAGTTTGGTGCACATACACTCATTATGGGAGATTTTTCTCCCTCTTTCTCTAAAAATAAAGAGAGTTTCTATTTTAGAAAGAGTGGACATATCTACCTTTTCATTCATCACAAGAGAGAAGGAGAACAACTAGATTAATCTACAAAACAGAATTTAAAAAACTGTTGGAGTTTCATCAACTTAAAGAAAATGATACAACTCCAAAAACAAAATTTTTATTTTTAATCGTTTTTAGTGTTTAATTATTAGAAAAATAACACTTTTTGTGTAAATTTTGTCTCGTAACTCATTTGTAGCGATAACAACGATAGACGAAAGGAGAACGAAACAAATTATAGACAGAAAAAGCTACAGGACTATAGCCAAATTAAGTGTTTCATTCCATTCCAGAATTTATTAAACGGTTACAAATAAGAGACGGTAACTTTTTTCTTGATTCATAAAATAAGACCTAAATGATGTGAAAAAATCTAATGATTTTATGTCCTAAAAATGCGGTTAAACATATTGACTGGTATCACAATTACTTAACATTGGATATTTATTTTCGTTATAAAGTGTTACTTTATGTGAAAAGGTTATGCGCTTATCTAACTATAACGTGATAATGGGAAAGTACAGCTTGAATAATGTTCGAATAAAAGAAACAAACACGGATATGTATACGATGTTTTCTGGTCGCTCTCAGATTGTTCTTAAAACCGATCAGAAACTTTACGGTAACACTGATGACGTGTTATGGTTATATGTCGATAATAATCGAATCGAGTACGAAATCGTCAATATTACAGCGAAATTTCAATCTATTTCGACTGGGGAACCAAGTTCCTGTGAAATATCCCAAATTTCAGTACGTACACAGGACTTAAGTCCCCTTCGTAACATTATATGAGCTAGACAATGTCCTTCTTCCAGGTGAATATCTTATTTTCGTCTTCCACGTTCACTGTTGTACTATTAACATTTCTAAACAGTTCATTAACATATAAATTGTTATATTTGTCTGGTATAAACACCACATGGATGCACGATGATTCACAATTTACTTTAATTAATAAAATCATTAAGGAATTATCAATTTATTGCATCAATATTAAATTTTTTCTAATAATAAATAACTGTTGTCTTGTATTATTAATTTATGGGAAAATAACTAAATTTTTGTTCAAAATCAAGTTTCAAGTTTCCAATTATATTTTTATCAACAAAATAGATGAATTCTGATTCTATACGAAATGATAATCGTGAACAGAGTGAACAAACAAAAAAAAATACTAAAACTAATTTAAATTCAATTTATTTCAGATAATTAGAAAACGATTTTTATTATTGTCCTCGAAAGATAAATCTTCGTTTCAGATCAAATCGAACAAATTCTTATCTTGTTAAATTTTCTGTAAACGACGGGCGTATTTGCTTTGTTAACGATTTATTTATTTAAATAACAGTTAGATATTATTATACAGTCAAATTTGCTTATAACGGTGATCAGATGAGATATTTTGTCTGACAAACATATGTATTGAATACCTATACAATAACAAGAATTATAGGGGTTTTGTAAAGGTTTCATTGTATATATTTGCATTGGTTGTTGTAAAATTTTCTATTAAATATTTAACAAAATAAAATTTTGTATTTGATCAAAACTAATTTTATAAACCAAATAAACAATAAAACCAAATATGCACACTACTGGTTTGTTTTATTTTAAATGCATTTTCCCCACTCTTCCAGCATCGTTATCACACAACTATGCAATAGTTCCTCCTATTTAGCCTAGCATTTGACTAGGCTAGATCATTACAAAAACAGTTTTATAACATTACCTCCACAACGTGCTGTTATCCTATTGAGAAATATATTCAGAATGCAATGTATATTAGTTTAAATAATACAAAAAACGAAATTATTTATTTATAAAATATTCTCTCTCACTTTAAACAGAGACAACGAGGACCGGCATATTTTGGCAATACAAGTGGGGGAAAAATGGTTCCTATCGTAAGCTCGACTTGCAAAATTTGTACGTTTTTTTCCATGCAACATTTAAGTTTTGATTTGGCTTAAAGAAAATTAATATATCTACAGTTAAATGAAGGGTAGTTTTATTTTGAAAAATTATAGGTAAATAGTGCCCTTTAATTAATTGCAATCTTTACTATTCTGCCACTAGAATATTGAGAGTGTATCTATTGGATTGAATTGTGGAAAATCGCTTTTGAAATTTAGGTTTTTATTATCAATATTTTAATATTAGAAAATAGAAAAGAGAGAGAAAATTTTCCAATCGAATGCAGTCTTATGCACCGATGCATCTTGTTTAGAAAACGCATTTATAGTTAACTTTTATTATAAGAGAAAAAAAACCAACACAACTACACAACTGTATACATATACACTAGTAAAACTAAATCCACGTTAGTGTATGATCTATTCCTACATACTCTTTAGTAGGCAACCAGAGATTGTAAGGAGGTAGTTTGTTTATAATGTGTTGATATGGCATACATACACATGTCACATATGTGGCCTTGTGTGTGTATATGTATGTACAATTAAATGTATATGTGACCTCTGTGTTTGTGTGTATAAAGAGAGAGACCAATTAAAGTTCGTCTGCTTTGGTTGTTGCTGCTGTTTTGTATCAACATGCAAAACTGCATAAACCTGATTGGTGAGTTCCAGTTGTTTGAAAAGCCTGATTTGCAACTTGCAAAATTCCTTGCCGACATTAATTTTCTTCTTTCGTTGCAATCTTTTTATTATAAATGCAATGGTTTTATGATAATTGACTCAACAAGCGGCAACGTACTTATTAATAATCGTCAACGATCAGATTGGTATTTGCAACATTTCTGACTTAATTCTTCTGTATACAACGGGCGCCGAAAACAGACATTTTCGATCTAATCATTAAAATAAGCAAATATCAAAATGGCAAAAGTTGATAAAAGTTGATTCATGTCAAGTAAAAGATGATTACACATATGGAATTTCTTTTGAAAGTTTCGTAATAAAAGCAGATGAAGCACACATATGTCGATCGAATAAAATAAAATTCATCCAATTTCATTCGTTCGGATAACTGATTTGAATTTTTTTATTAGCTTTTTCTTTTAGGAGATTACGTTATTTACAGGGTGGACACGTATTTTTCCCCAAAAAAACTATAGCTTTTAACCCCCCACAAAAAAAACCATATTTTATTAACTCGTTGCATGTTTAAATTGAAAGACTGATCTTCAGTACAGTAAACCTGCAATTTTAAACAACAATTTCGAAAATTTCCGATTATTTTAATGAATCCGTCAATATTTGTTTTTATAGTTGGATTTTCTGCATCCGTTCAATTCGTCCATCCATCGACTTTTATGACTGACGAGATGTCCATATCAATAAAAACAATGTCCATCATTTTTTCCTTCTCGAAGAGAAGAAAAAACTCATTGTTATTTCTAAATGATTTTCATAGAAATTCTGTGCTCTGAATAATAATCTCCTGCATGGCCCATAAATAAACCAAAGAGAAATTTCTTTTAACAAGGCGTGAAACCAACCCTTTTGCTGTCCAACCACCACAGCTACTATTACCATTTTATCCGCCTATAGTCCAACAAAGAAAAACTCCTGTTAGAAAGGCAATTGACCTAATTCTTTCCTTCTCCTTTTTTTTGCTTCTTCAACAACATTACTTTGAGCTAGTGTGCCGCCGAGTGGAAATTATTTGGATATTTTTTGTTGTTGTCGTTGTTGGCACCACCCAGCCCGACTTTGAGCCGGAGCCTATGCATAAGCAAAATAAAACATTTAAATGCATGGAAGAATTTTACAGTTTCCCAGAAGGATTTTACATTTTAGATGCAAAAAAATTTTAGAAAGTTGTGGTGGTTTTATATGAAAGTACCTACAAGGGAAATCTTTAGTGTTCTCCTGATTCACAACCAGTTACATTCTATCTCCATGTTCGAGCATTCTAAATATTTATTTTATAGGGTGAGTTTTGTTATTATTGTTATTTTCAATTCGAACCCTTAAAAATCAATCTAATTATATATTCGTTTTGTTTGTTGATGTTTTCTTATACTAAAAATAACTTAAAACTGACAATGTATCTACACACGGGCATGTTATAATCTTTGAAGTGGTTCCTGATGGAAGTCTTTTTAAGCATAATTTATTACCACCAAGTTTATGATAAACTAGAAACGTTCATAGATACGCAGATTTGTTCGTGATTTATGGTTGGTAGTAATTTAAAGAAAAAAAATAACTTAGACACCACTATAGTTAGGTACTAGTACTGCAATTACAGCAAGCCAAGCCCAGATACAATTTGAACAAAACTTGAATTGCAACACAGCAGCATGCAGTAGATGCACTACAGAATTCTTAACAAGATAAGACGAATAATTTTATAGATATTATGAGTCTGTGTTTGTGTTGATGGTTAATTCTACGAAACCTATCTACATATATTCATTTTTATCTGTAATAATAATAATACTACTAATAATAATAATAATATAGGTAGGTATACAAAAATAAGTATGCACTTATATCGTCCAGTTATATTCACTAATATCAGCTTAAAATGGCAAGTCTTACCAGAACAGAACAAGATTCGTGGGCTTATTTTGACACAAATAGCATAAAGTTAGTAGACGCTAATGCTAATTTACAACGATTGCATCCAGTTTTGCCGAGACACGAATGGCCGCCAAGTTTTATTATGTATGCGGAATGGGGAAAAGACAAGGTTTTAAATTAAAATTTAAATAAAATGTCTGCATTCTGGTCTCTTTGCTTGTATTTGAATTTAAAAGTTTTTCCAGTTGTGCGGTTACTGTCTTTTTCATAAAATAATACAAAAACGGAGAGGAACAGCAGAAATCTAGAACGTTTTGTTTAAGTTGAATAGAAGAGGATTTGTTTAAGTTTGGTCTTTAGATGGAATCACTGTTTTAATAGTGCATTTATAAAAGTTTACTGGGAGTCGACTTAAGCCAGAATTGATACGGATTTGAAAAATTTAATCAGATTTTGTCTACTGGTCATATGATTAAATTGAGACAACAACTTGACTTATCGTTGTTTTTAAGCAGATAAAAAATATATCCATAATACCTTGAATTTTAAAGTAAAGGAAGTGTAATAAATAAATATTCTTTGAAAAAAATTCGTTATGGTTGTGATTTTTTATAACAAGAACTTGTCCAAGCACCTGCCTTAGTCAAGAAAATTGTAATTAACTGCATAATTACGAAGAGAGAAAAAACGCATATAATTATAACTTTGTAGATGCAGCAAGTTACCTAAAAAATGTATTTTTTCCACTAATAACTGACAGCTGTATTGGAAACTTCTCTAATTTTTTGATTCAGTGCAACTCCTTTTAACGGTTCTAATAGAATTAATCAAAAACGATTAGGTTTGAAATAAGTTATCCTTTCAGCAATGGTCAATCAACATAATAATTCTCAAGAATTGAAGAATTTTTGAAAACATTTTCTAATGTGTTTTTTTTTAATTTCCCCCCCAAATCCTTGTTTAGCAAATCTCTGAGGACCCATGTCATGTTGAACAACCATGTATGTACGGTTGACTCCACATTATATATTTGGGATGGCCTGAACCGCCTAACATTCAAGCCAGCTTTTAACTTTAACAGTATGGCTTCTGTACACGACGCCATCACAAGTAAACAAGTCAATTCTGCGCCTGCTGTCTTTAAAACTGAATAAACAGAAAAGATGGTAAGTAAACAAATATGTAATATTTATAAACTTTAATATTAACCAGACGGATAGTTCTATCCAAAGTATAACTAAATAAAATACATAGTAAATGGTATTACCTTATGGCGCTTATAAATGGCGTTAGAACCCTGTCCAATCCCATAGAACAGTATTACCTATAACAGTTTTCGGTATAATTTTAGTGTTAAGATGGTAGACACGTTATGTGGCAAATTTCGTCACCTAATTAAGATAAATCTTTGAAAAAAAAATTGAATTCTCTACTACAGAGACAACGTTATCTGGAATGCCTGTATTTTTTAGGAATAAAACGTAGTTCCAATTAGAATCAATTTGTTCTAGATCAGTAATTATTGTTCAGACAAGAATTCATAATAATTTGAATACTTACAATATTAATGCATAAAAATATGACGAATTCCAAACCACTTGTAGCTTCCACCTGGTTTGACCATAAAACATTAACGTTACGACTTTATGATCGATTTAGCAGTAAACTAGTGGAAGTGTTTATATTCTTAACAAATTACTCCTACTTCATAAACTATCTCTATATCTTTTCTTTCTTTATTTTCCTTTCACACTCTATTGTATTGTATTATTCGAAAAAAGTTACCATATTGAAAAATATTGTAGGTATAGTCTTTGTTTAAAATACATTGTCGGATTATTGAGGTTATGGTTAACTAAACAGTTATATAAGTCAGTGTTTATAAATTAAGATGATCATAGTGGATCCTATAAGACCCACAGTTTTTTCTTTTACTATAAATGTCTACTTTCTATTTCGTTTTAATTCACTTTTTTTCTAATCCTGTAGATTATATTACGTAGAATTTATAAAAAGTGGAAAAAGAACAGTTTTTATAGTAGAAATATGAGTAATTTAGAAAAAATGGTCTAAACAGAATCATAAAAAATATATACGACTTATCATTTTTTATGTTAAAATCTAAAATCGAAAATCGACGCTCTACTGTACGTAAATTGTTGTTAATGGATAAACCAATTTATTTTCACCTGCCAGTAATGTCAGTACATAGAGAACATCCTTATTAAGCTATTTATAATTGATATCGTACGAATTATGTTGCATTTCCGTAGAAAAAGAGTTACCAAAAACGATCAAAGGTTCGACTTTCTTATAATTCACGTTAAAAATGCATAGGTATAGGTAGTGAAAATTTTGTAAGAAAAACTTTTAGGGTGGATGCGCAGTAGATCGTCAATAGGTAGGGGACATCCAAAAAGCACGTGCTAGGCAAGAATTTTGAATTTTCAGTGGCGTCCCATAGTGTAAAAGTATGTACCTAATGATAGGTTTATTGTTTCTTGTATATAGCTAAAGTAGTTCATCTGATGCATCGCCACTGTTAGTTCTCAAACACTTGTAGTTTGGAAAAATGGACTATGATTGGTCAATTGCATCAACTAATCCACGTTCATAAAAATAAAAATTCTGCGTGCCTTATCTGGTCTGTGTATTTCTAACGTGTAATAATCTTTAGGTTAATGGCAAACGGAACAGCAGGGATAAAAAGCAGGTTCGTACAGCTTATGATTGTTAAATAGTTGCCAAAAATTAGAAGCTTCCAATTGCTGAGTAAGCAATGCATTACAAATGTGGCGTATTTGAACAAAATTTACACCATTACACCTAAAGTAACTTGGAATTCTTGCATGTTTTTAACAAATAAGAAACGTTGGGGTTGCTTTGTAGGCGGTGCCAGTGGCCTGTCTGTTCTACTGCACATCCAAAGCTCTCGCATTGGTAAAATGACCCAACAATACACTTTTTTAACCAAATTCTGTGGACAATCTTAAGATTGATAGAGTCTATTTGAATTAATAAGCAGGAAAGGTACCGAAACGTTCTTAAATTGCTGTATCAAAGAAGAAGAACGCAATAGCTTGCAGATATTGTAGACCATAACAACAGTAAAAGAGTAGGTTTTGTAATCAATTTTATTAATTATACTTCCCTTTCTAATACCCAATGTTAATTTTGTAATCCTATAATTACTGATAATTTATGCATCTCTTAAGTACAACTTGTAATTGTTTACAAATTTCTTTGTTTTCTTAGTGTGGATATTTCATTTGGATTTGTTCAGACCATCAATTTCATCGTTTCGCTGCATAATTACCTAATAATACAATACAATCTAGTCTATAACTACTTATTGAGTTGGTAAAACAGTAGGTATTATCATATTATACATGTTTCTATAACTCTAGCACAGTAAGTTTTCCACTTCTCCCAAATTAATTAGCAATAAATTTTTAGTTCACTTTAACCAAATTGGCTTGGAGCAAAGTAATTAGGAAGATCAGCACTCAGAAAAGTGACGTCAGCGACTTGGGTGGTCGTTTTCAACGGATACGTGAGCTGGTGCCAGAGAAATTATACAAGTAGAAGGATAGAGACAGAAAGAGAAGTAGAGAAATACAACTTTAGTATAGTAATACACTGGTGGCGAAGCAAAAGTCAACGGTGTGGACGACGTCAAGGGAGGAGGAGCAAATTGCAAGTATTAAAGTCATGGAAGAGCTTTTACAATCTCAGGCGCAGGGTATACCTCTTTCTACACACTAGCTCCTTTTTTTTCGTTTCAATATGAAATCATCCGACCGTAGACGACGGTTGTCATTTCAGAAATGTTCACTTTAAAAGAAGAAGCTGGATGGTGCGATAAGATATTGATAAGAGATTTTGTCAAAATATTTGATCGGTTTAATGGATGATTTGAAAGTAGTCTAAATGCATACAAATGCAATAGATGCATATTCACATTCATAAAATGATGTCAGTCATCGAATAAAATTAGATCAAGCACTGTTGCACTTTACAGCTTATTATAGATACTGAAACATTAAGTGAGATGAATAAACCTTTTTATAAACATAACAGAAATATTATCCAATCGTTTTAATGAATTTGCGTGTTAACAATAAATGCAAAATAAATTACGTTACACTTATTATATTTAATACAGTGAAGTTCTCTCTTTGTTTTTATGGTCATTTGAAACACATAATAAAACATTGTTGCACATATAGACATTCCAAATTAACGCATTGTAAAATAATGTTGCTTATATTATATATGTATGTGTATTTTACATTAATTACAAGTAGTTAAGTCCTGTTTATCAAATGTGTACTTTAGTATTTAGTAGAGCTTATAGGGTCCCAAAAGGTGGTGACGCGTAACGTTCATTAAGTTTAAATGCCCCCTCTGAATGCCTTAATTACCTTGTGCGTTCTTCCTTACTCTCCACATACATAGGCCATACATACATACATAAGTTATACCAACACAGATGTACAATGAAATAGAACAGTTGCCTCGTTAAACGAATTAAGGCAGTAAATGCCCGAATAGCCGAAAATAAAAGATGCCCACCAAAAACACTGACCATTACCATACATAATCAAATACCGACTTGAAAGTTTATTTATAAATCGAATTGCAATTATAATTAAATTATAAATTAAATTCAAGTGTTTTAAATTAGTTGTTTCCTTGTGTTTTTCTTTATTTTTTGTTGAAGAAATTTCTGTTTCAGTCCTTGTAATAACCGCCTACACCTGCAATGGAAATTGAAGTTTCAACAAGGAAATTAACCCGAGCGAGCAAGAGAAACAGAGAGAGAGAGAGAGAGATCGCTTGAACTTGCTGCAATTTAATTAAGAAGAAGGAAACTGTTTTGCATTTCAATGACTGAACGTCCTATATACACCCATTGTCTGTTTGAATATATTTTCGACTACACAAAATATACAAGAATCACATCTTATCTCCAAAAAAAAGTGGTAGCTATACCTATTCAGTTTTTATTAAAAAAAAATTTGGTTTTCGAAGTAGTGCTACTAGTTGAGAATATTAACATTTCTGAGAATAGATAGATAATAATCTATCAAATTAGTGAATATTTAAGACTATTATTATACCGTTCATTTTTAGGTAATCAATAAAATGATGCAAATATTGGTGATTTGATCGAAGATAATGTAGAAAACTATTCTTGGAAGACTTAATTTTATGTGTGATCAATAAAACACTTAAGTACCTAACGCGAAAAGTGCGTTAAGTCCTTGTTACTTATTGCAAAGCAGAATGCAGAAACAGTGAAGCTTAGATGCCTAACAATCACTAACAGATAATATGATTGATTGCCATTTGTGTTCTCGTTGTAGATAAACAATTCTTGAAATAATTTAAATTTACTTTAACTTGTGAAGCTACATTCTAAATTCATCTGTCTAGAAGTGTGTCCTATCTAGTCTATGTACTGCCGACATGAAATCTGCTGACCCAAGACTACATATTCTGTTGGTTTGACTTCTCCAAACTTTTGCTTGATTTGTAGCAAAATTTAAAGGGTCAGGAAGAGTTGAGTTCCTTTAGAAAAATCGATTAAGTATTGTAGTTGACATACGATTTCTGTTTATATAATTACTGGTAATTGGTCATCTTTGTGTAAACCATAGCAGTCTACTTAAAGCATTAGATTAAGCATTTTTGATTCTATAAAGTTTTCTTTAGCAGCAGTTTTTAATATGTATACGTGGAGAACAAATGAGTCTTTCTGTTGTTTATTGAATAATCGTGCAAAAATAGTAGAAGTAGCATTTATTTAGCTAAAATTCTATATGAAATAAGTAGACTAAGTAACTAACTAATGAGTAACTACTAACTGATTACTTTCTCAGAAGGCCAGCTCATAATCAACTTCAATTTAAAGTAACTTTAGATACCCAAGTCACGTTCCTAGATAGCCAAGCTCAGCCTTATAGTGTGACTGTACAAGTTAAAGTTAATTTAAAGTTGATTATGAAACTGATCCAGGGAGTAAGTATTAGTTGATTATATTTTAATAGTTTTATTAATTACTCTTTTTTTCAGATCCTTTGAATACAACCTCCACGGTCCTACAAAACACTGTGAAATAAGCACGGATTATATGATTTGTTAATTAGAGAAAGTGGATTATAAAAGAGATCTAACTATAAAATTATACTCAATACATATACAATATCCTCTGTGGATAAGATAAGATGAGTTAGAAACGAAAAAAATAAATCTAAATCATTTCCGGAATAAAATTATTTCCTATGATAAGAATTTCAATTTATTTTAAATGTCTGGAAAACAATAACGAATGAAATAAGTCTATAGATAATGTAAAGGGTACAGTTACCTAATTCGTACCAGTTTTTTCAAAATTTTGCTTGTGTATTCAAAAATTTACTTCGTTCTGTGGCACACTTGCATCTTTTATTTAGCTATACCTACATGTAGCAAAAAGTATTTTTTGATCCTATTTAATATCTGCAAAAGGTACGACTTCGGAAAGTTACAGTAGGAATTTTTTACCGAGGCGAGAGTTGACGCAGATGGCCTAGCACTGACAAAGAATGGGCGTGCACTTATGACTGCTTTTAACAAATAAGGAACGTTAGTATGGCCTGTCTGTCCTATTGCGCATCCAAAGCTCTCGCCTCGGTCAAAAATTCCTACTGTATCTCCTTAATAGTACCATCAGTGTGCCATATCGTACCGGCGTATTTTAGCTCTCTGAGCAATGTTGAGTGTCTGTTTTGATAATAAACTGTATTCAACTAATAATCGCAAGAAAAAGCAACAAAGATATCTTTTGGTCTTTTAAACCCTTACGAGTGGTATGATTTAGGAGTAGCGGTAATAACACTGTAATTTAGGAAACAGTATCGACCTCAACATATTTTGTACTTTTAACCCATTGATTTCAATAAGTTTATAAAATTTTATGATAAGATAATGCAGAATTTACTGGTGTTTTACTATAAATATTTGTTTTGTAATTGAAACTTACCATTTTTGCGAATTAACCTTACTGATTATCCAACTTTAAACACATCTAGAACCGTCTTTTTCTTAATTTTTCTAATTTTACCTAAACAGATCAGTTTGGAGCGAGGTGTTTTTAATGCAATCATTGCACATTTCTTGTAAGTTTTCAATTAAATACGATAGCTTTCGTTATCTGTAGAGGTACAGAATAGGTATAGAAAAATACTAATGGTACGATTTAGGAGCTACTACCAATCCGATAATTAGGTATAATGTCATTAAAATATTCAGATAGTAAATGATCTTTGAAGTAATTAGTGATTATTTCACTAATAAGTCAGTTTTGTTTACATGAATATTCATATTGTATATAAAATAAAATTATCATTAACAAAGTAGAACCGAAATTAGCAATAAAATGAAGATTATAAATAAGTACATAACAACTAAAAAAATATATGTATAAAGACAAGATGATAGAGAAGTTTCAAAGATAAAAACGGAAACAAATTTTTGATAAATAAATCATATAAATATTTGATGATTTTGAAACAACATTCCATCAATTTTATGAAGATTTATGTATTATTTATAACATAATTACATTTATAATAGTAATAATAATGAATTTATTCACATCTTATTGTTACTTTTGCTTTTACCCTTTTAGCCGCCGTTTAAAAAAGTTTGTATAAAAATGTCTGAATTGAAAAGCGCCATCTATAAGTGGGAGACTGAATATTTTCAGAATCAGGATACATGTCCTGTTTACTGTAAAATAGAAATAAGCAACCAAATTGTTGAATACATAGACATTTTACTACTTTTGTTATAATAATGAACAAACAGATAATTTATGTGCTGTAGGTATTCAATTTCTCTCTAAAGTAAATAATAAATATTTAGAATTACAGTATTATTATTATTATTTATTTAAATTTGTTTAGCAAATTAGTCACTTATTATAAAACATATAACAGTTTAACTAAGCTAATGAGTAATAAATAATGAAGCGACTCAATAGTTTATGTGCAATAAAATGATAATATTTTATATTATTTTGAGTTTCATTGGATGATTAAACACTACATTCGTATTGTTTATTTATTTCGATGTTTGTTTGTTTATACTATTTATTAAACGAAAACTTTGCATATAATCCGATCAATTTCTGCTAATAAACGAATCGATCTATTCCGTCCCAAATTCTGTCTAAATGGTCAGTCAGATTCAATCATTGTTTATCGGAAATTTTTATTATCAGATTTTCGTAATGATCCAATAAAAATAATTTATTTAATTCGTTGACTGTGATAAATACTTATACAATATATACCAATTCCATTAATTTTATTATCAAGACCGACTGGTTATTTCACTAATCAATCAATAAAATTTCGTATACATAGAAATGTAAAGAAACCGATAATTTTATTACTGAAAGCTTTGATTTAAAATTCTAATTTTTTTTTTTGTTGTGAGTGTCCTCAAACCCAGAATATTTATGAGATGCAGTTTTTGCTTGTTTCCTATCGAAACATTCAAATATTTCACTAGAAATCTTTACAATACCACCCCCTCGTATAGTCGATATATATGTAGTTTAAATAGATGAGTCCATGTCCCTTGCATAATCTCGGCATATTCAAAGGGTAGTATCAAAAAATATAACCTTCGGAAATGAAAACCCCTGTCGTAAAATAAGGGTGGGACGTATGGCGTGTGTTCAGAATAACAAAGCCTAAATTTAGATACGCTTTTGCTTTTCGCAAAATACCCTTTTACTTTTAGGACCGAAATCTTATCTTCTCCCATTCCTTCGTTCCCTTTATTATACATTTCTTCTCGTCGGATGTTTTTTTTGCATATGTCCTTCAATATTATTGTCGACAGTAATAATGGCCATTTCGTCTACCTGTTCACTTGGAAATATTTGAAGACATTAGGAATAAATCGAAAATATTGTGGAACAGAATAATAAATAAATAAATAAACAAGAAAGAAAAACCGGTAGCTGATGTTTGATGTCGAAAAGTAACCCTGTCGTAATAAATCGACAGAAAAAGATTAATAAATTTTCGAATATTGTGTCTAGAAAAGCGATTTCTATTAAAATTAGGACCAGGAATTTTATCAGAAGTTTCGTAAACAAAATAGTTTAAAAAAATTTACACGTTTTTTATTTAAATTACCCTCAAGTAGGATTTTAAAACCTAAAAGCCTTGTCACACGGTGTACAATTTAATGTAAGTACTGTACCGGTCAATAACCTACATTGGGTTCTATAATTTAATAATTGAATAAGTTAAATTGTAATTTAGGTATGTCGTGTGACTGGAGTGTAATTTTTATTACTGAGAAACTTAATTATAAGTTTAGTGAATGGATTGGCTTCGTTAACAAATTAATTAAGTCTGAACAAAGGAACCTATGTGGATTTCTAGTTTTTTCTGTAAAAAAATCTTCGACACATTAATTAAAATGTTTTGTTGAAATGGTAGAAGTCGGTCGAGACGAGATGAAATTATGTTTGGAATTATATGGATGCCAGTATAGAGAATAAAAATATTTCCAGCAAATACATTAGATAGGATAGTTAATGAAGGCAGTTGACATATACGAGTTTTGAAACCAGAACCACCGCGTCTGATAAAACCGGCTGTATCAGATAAATATGTCAACAAGAACTCCGCCTATGCCTTTCCAATTACTACTAAAAAGATCTTGGCCGCAAAACGAACAAAATGTCTACTCACCTAAGATGGCTGGTTATATTACAGCAGATGTACGATAAGTTATTATAGGATGTCTTCTTTACTCCATGCTTATTAGTGAAGGAGGGACCTGGAATTTTTCAAATTAAATTTCATCTCTTTTTTTCCACTTATAATTAGTGCTTTGCTAAATTAATGCTATATATCATAGAAGACAAAGTACGTTTATATAGAGTTGTTCATTAAATGTTGTTGGCGGTTATCAATCCAGACTAGAATTAATTCATTAAACCTCTTAAAAATGGATAACAACATCATATCTTTTGATGAGCCAGTTTGTCCTATTAAGTCTTAAAAATGAAACCAGTTTCATACCACGCACAAACCCCCTCAACTAATGATTTTCGTTGTACCTTATTTGTTTTGTAGGCATATAAAACCGTTTCCGGATTCTTATCAAGATATTCCCTTTATTAACTTTATAAGATACACAATTTTAGATAACTTTGTATCTTCTCTCTTTCGTCTAATTTAATTAGTTTTATATTTGCAGATTCTAGGGCAGACATATAGCTCTGCCTACTGATAGGTCGTCGGTTAGCTTTTGGTATTGTGCGAGTTAATAAAAACACACTATAAATAGATCTTCATTTTGTTAAGTGTTAACAGAAATATACGCTAAGCCCGATTTTATTACCCTTTCTTAATTAGAAGCTTTTGTTTGCATTAGTTCAATTTTAATCCACCACCACCAAATCAATATTAACCTTAAATTAATAAAATCTGTCGGTAAATATTTTTTAGTCCAGCATAATTGCATGCTTGATTCTTAGAACGAATTGAAAAAACTCAAAGAATATTTTTATAGTCTATTTAGATTTAAGTATATTTCGCCATTTTTTTCATTTCTTACCAATATCTAGAACAAAAAACCGGACCGGAAATTCCAGCCAGATAGGATTTAAGGTCACCGAAATTTCCATTTCTTATGATAACAGCATAAGGTTCAAGGGGAGAAATGTTTTTGAATAAATAATTGTTTGGACACGCACGAAAAATATGTTGAGTTTTTAATAGTCATGAAATTACCCGGGAAAAACGAAGTACAGTGTGCAGCACAATAATTGAAGATTTTCCAATTTTTGAAATAAATATCATAAAACAGTAGGTAATAGTGATTTTTGTAAAATTTTGTTGAAATTAACTATTTACTTGAATTCTAAATGTAACTATGTATAAATAGATTTGAAAATCGACTTTTTGTTTATTTCTATGCGAGATATAAACTAATAAAAGCTGTTTTCTAAACATCTGGAAGGACTTACGTGTGCCATATATTACGTTATATACAAATTGCTTAGATAAATATTTGTATTTAATCTACATCTGCATATAATCTAAACATATACCTACACCTTTACACACCTGTAGGTCAGAAATTATCTTCATTTTCTAATAAGTATGAAAAATTTATGGTTTTAACAGAAAGAAAGCTATAAAAACCAAAAGGAGCTTAATCAGTGACACTCAAAAATAAGTCGTCAAACAGTAGGTAACTACTGAAATACATAACAAGTTCTATTTGTAATAACTAAGTACCTACTTAGGTAACGAAATGGTATAGTTCAATGTTGTTCAAATAATAATAAATATGGTGATGGGACAAAAACCAGAAAAACGTAGCTTAATTCAGTGAAAATACGTTTCTACTGAGTTTTTTGCTTATCGATTTACTCCGTCAAGCATGATAATGTTTCCCAGGTAATACATATTGTGCCCTATTCTGTTTTTTGGGGGGTTTATGGAATGCAAGCAAAAATAGTTCCTAAAGGAAAATTATAGCTCTTGACATGTTATCTTGGTTTTTCTAAATTTTGAAGTTCTTGCATAACTTCTGCGGTCCAAAAACTGATTTGACTAATTGAAACATTTTCATGGTGAGCTGATACGTCAAAAAAAAGTTTTATCTAAAAAGAATTGCTATTTCCCTACTCGATTATCGAGGCTCCAATATTTAGATGGCACCCTGCATTACTGGGGCTGCAAGATGATTAAAATTGGTTTCTTACAATAGGTATTTCTATATTAATTCATTGTCAGTGCACAGAGTTTGTGTACAACGGCTCAGCTAGTAGACATAAAATTCGAAGAACCAACAATCTTGTAAGGTTGTTGATACCACAAAAGGGCGACAACTTCTGATACCAATAAACCTATATATTTTTAAAAATATGCATAATTTTTCATTGTTTATACCGTTAAGATCTAGTATAAGTATTTCTAGTTTTACAGAAAAAAAAAACCTTTAAACAATCAATGACAATGATCCTCTTCTTCACATTATTTTATGGCAAGAAGTTAATTTATTTTCAAATTTATTAAACAATAAAAGAACGAATGAGAACTTTTGTTAATTTGTTGTCAAAAAAATGTTGTTTTTAATTATTTATGCAAGTTTTAAATTATAATAAATTAACAAAAATCAAGCCACACCTACAAATAAACCAACTTCTTTTTTGGAAAAAGTAAATAAAAAAAAACGGACACTAAGCTCACCAACAATTTTTAAATTATTCACCAAACAAAACCCACAAATTGTTTGTATTTCCCGATTGTAACTTTAATATTTATTTTATAAAATCTACACATTTATACGCCTCCAATTTAAGTTTTGTTTTTTTTTTTTTTGTCAACTATACTACTTGTGATTCGAGTATCAACTGTGTAGATATATAAGGTTTTATGACGGGAAAATGTAATGTTATCTAGTTATCTCTATGAAAAGTGCAACATAGAGAACGTAGAGCATGTCATATGTAAACTTTAATTATTAAATAAATAATAATAGGACAGCTATTGCTCCAACAACAACAACAACAACAGCACAACAATATTGCATGCCTACATATAAATTCACCAAGTGAAACACAAACATCCAACATACACACACACATACATACGATAAAAATAAGTGCAACATTGTATATAAAATTTCAACATATAGCTATACCTAGGTATAAATATAATAAATATAGAAAGTGGTATTTTTGGGGTCACATCTGTAAGTTACCCTCAAACAGATCGACATACAGACAGGCAGAGAGAGAGAGAAACATGAAAAAATTATTCAACCGTAAAATGAAAGTGTAAAATATTCAAAACTAAACTATAGTAGGTGAAAGCTTGAAGAATTTAATTGATTTTCAGGGACAAACTGGTGTCCTGTTTGTCAATACTGGGGTTGAAACTTGTCCAAATATTTTCAATGTTATTATGGGACTGGTATTGAAAAATATCCTTCTATCAGTTGAGTCTCGAATTAATACTCTTTTAAACTGTCAACTAAACATCAATAAAACATACTGATAAGTGACAATTATTTTGTAAATTATTAAGTAATTTAGTAGAAGATCAAAAGAAAAAAAGAGTGGAAATATTTGTTGTTTTTTTGTGTGTGTGTTTGTGTCTATTTGTGTTTATAAAAGGTCACTGATATGTAAATAATTTTCGTGTGTAATTTTGTATGTGTGTGTGTGTGTTGTGTTGAAAAAACTGTTTTATACACAACTCTAATGTGATCTAAATCTACGTTTCAGGTCGGTAGAGGTTTTCCTAGAATCATCCATGAATATTAATTGGAATTTGAGAAGAATAAAATGAACTAAAGCTGGAATAAAATTTCAATACATTAATTTATCGACTGTTGTATATAAATAAAAATAGCTAAGGTTTTGTAATTGATTAATAAATGAAATAAATCAACGTATTTTTTGTTATTTCTCGATATTGAAAATTCTGTACCTACGTGTTTTTTTACTAAAGTGACTTTAGAATAGTAAATTAATATTGACTTTTATTGAGCTTTAAACAAGAAAAATGATTCGATCTTACCTACTACTTAATCGGAACAATTTCAATAAAATATTACTCCTATTATTATTATTATTATTATTATCATTAATTGGAAAATTAAACCATTTTTGTGATTATTATTTTATTTTCTTTAACGGCAGTTAAAAATAAGTTTCCTCAAATCAAAGATGCGGAAATAATTTTTCAGTTCTTCAGCACCATTGGAAACTGTTTTTTCACCGAAAATTCTTTAATATAAAAATAGTGCTCGTTAGGAAAGTTATCCAGCCAGTAAAATCCCAGATTTCTATCGATTCTGTTACAAAACAGTTGATTTTTAACAAATGATAATTTATAGAAATCATATGTTTCGTTCCTTTACTAAATTATCCAAGTGGAAACGGTTAACTTTATATTCATTAAGTGGAAATTTATCCTAAATTAATCTATCTAGAATTATAAATACGTTAGTATTTTCTATTTTAATTTATTAGAATTTTTCTATGCTTATTAGATTGTAGCCATGCTTGAAAAACAAGTTGTAGTTATATTTCCTAGAAATCCACTTCCTCGACAGCTGATTTTAATTTTTTTTATCAAAACATGCAATCATATTTCCCATAACTGATGTTCGTGAATAGATAAAAAAATGAATAAGACATCAAAACGACTCTAAAATATTCTATTTTTCATGAAAAACTAGAAACAAGTTTAGGAGCTTTTTGTTAATTTAGTAGGTTTAATTTTTAAAACTCTTTTGTGATTAAAATAAAACAAGTTGAAGAAGTATTATACTTGAGAGATAACCTACTATGTAAGTCAGTGATTGTGGTGAAGCACCTCTATTTTTAGCACCAATTCTAAAGTGAATATTTAGAAAAATACACGTTTATGAATTCGAAACGCTTATCTACAAACGTCTGTGTGTTTTTTAATTAAAACTTTTTATTGTTATAACAAAGCAAGGTTTTTTTTTCGAAATACAACAGAGTTTTCGTTTTGGTTTTTTTTTCATTTTACTCCTTTTGTTCGTTGCATTATTCATCTATATTGCCTTGTCTGATATTCAGCTCGTCGTCGTCGGTCATAAACAACAAACCAAAAAACTTGTAAGTTTTCTTAAACTGGAATTCGAGCAACGACGAACAGACCATAGCTATTGCAGTGGTTTTTTGCTAAAAAGTTCTGAGATAGCGCGAGGCATGTCTTGCAATTTATTTTATTCCCGGAATCCATTCCAGACTCTAAGCACGTAGTTAACATTTTATAGAGAATTCAACTTTATAATACTAAATACAAAAGGTTCAAATTCGTTTGCTATATCGCGTATCCTTCTATTGGATCGTAGATCAAGTTGGTGGCCTGGTGCCATGGGTAGGTAGTAGGGGGGAATGTGCACAGCAGGGAGATCATGCCGTGCAAGTCTAGCGTAAACGATTGGGGGCTCAGAAATGAAGGGACCAATGTGCTGGCTGTGTTCCGAGACGGAAGCCATCTTGGCCTGTTTTCGATCAATACCAGCCCGGGAAACACACGTTCGATACAGCGAAATGTGGACAGTGCATGCGCGCACGGCACACCCGGCAACCGACGACGCAACGCTGCCACCTAAGCCGGCTATCTGACGACGATGATGATGATGAGGATGATGGTTCCGTTGTTTGGAGGAAAATATTTGGACCGACGCCCAACGAGAAGTTTTCCAACAAAATTTCCTTTTTTCCCTTCAAAAAAATCATAATACCTAATCATATATTGAAATATGCAGAAAAAAATGGATTTAGGAAGGTGAGATTCTTTTTGAAAATTTAATCGTAAATAAATTTTGTTGCAATTGATGTACCTATTGCAGGTATAGGTATAACTGTTTATTTATATTGCATATCCGTTACTATGCAAGTGTTGAGACTGATCTAAAATTTTATTACTCATTTAACAAATAAATCTTTCAAATGGCTCATAATTCTTGTCAACGACGGTGAAGATTATCTGTTGTTCAATTTTATGTTGTGAATGGGCTCTTCTATTTATAATCACTCTTCCTGATTTTTTTTGACTATTTTTACATATATTGAATACGTTCCAGACACCAACTCTCATTAATCCATCCAACAAATGGGAATACCTAATTTTATTTATAGAGTAAAATTTACTGAAATGTAAATGGACAATTCTTGTACATATTATCCAAAAATCCCATCCGTACAATCCCTAAACGTAGCTAAATGCATATATTATTTCCAACTATTATTCTTCATCTAGCATCTAACAGAATATACCTACCGACAATGAAGAGGGGTGTATTGGTATAGATAGAGTTGTGGTGTGTGTCTCTCTATGTTTTGTGTACCATTAAAATTACAACCGTCATAAAATTCCAATTGATTGTTTGCTCACGTTAATTTGAAGTTTAACCGAAAATCAGGAGTCCGTTTTATATGTTTGCTTAAAAATTATATGATAATTTACGAGCCATATATTAGTTTATGTTTTAAGTAAAGAGGGGTTATTTTACTACCAATTTTTCCACAGGTTCTATCATGAACAAGAAAAAAAAAAGAAACACGACGTATCAACTACGACACACACGCAAAAATTGATACATCATATTAATGTCTTTATTTATAAATAATTCGAAAAGATTATAATCTTTTCGAATTGTAGGTACTTCTGTTTTGGATCGGATTTTATTATTATTCGTGCTGAGTGAATACAGATTTTCGTTTCGATCGCCGGCAGATATTTCTGTCGTTTTTAATTTTTTTTTCACTTCACCATGATTTCTCTGAGGTAAATCAATAAATTTACTTCTTCTTCCTTGATCATAAATAAATTGTTTAATGAGAGATTCGACAAAGATTAAATTACTTGAAATGGAAAAGAAACAACAAAACTCATACCAGTCGATAAATATTTTATTTTTATTCTTCTTTGCAGACTCCAGACATGCAATTTTCCTATATGTCAGACAGATAATGTTACGTTTTTTTCTTGGAGTTTGCTACAATCATTGGTCAAGGGAATGAACTGAACCGTAAATGTCGAAAAACTCTTTCATTGCAATAACAACAACAACAACAGTTCAAAAAAAGAAAACGAACAAATACGAAAAAGGAGATCTTGGCGGCATGTTGGAATACTAAAAGCTTGCAATCAACATAAAGATTGTTCTGTTCGTTTTTTCGTTCTTCTTTTTAATCGAATTTTTTCTGAATAACGCAATATGCAATTTTCGCCATCTAGTACTCTACCAATAACGTTATTCATTTTGCTATATAATATAATTTAATATTACATAATTTATTTCTCATATAATTTTTTTTGCCCGTTTTTATTTAAACGCGCAGGAAATTGCTTGAATAAATTATAGTCGCGCTAGTCGCTCTGTTCGAATGAGTTTTAAAGAAAGTAGATAAAATTCATGATCTGTAAATATCCTAAACGTCAGGCAGAAAAGCAGTTTCTTCCATGTCATTGAACGTGGAGAAAACAACTAAATTTATTTGTTGATCATGCTTGAATTAAATCAAAATATTTTCAAATATTGATTGGAAAATATATTTTAGTAACAAAACGAATAAAAATAACTGCATCAGACGGAATCAATAATTGAGTTCCATGAACTACTCATAGAAACTACAGGTCTGACGTTTTATCGAGGCGAGAGCTTTAGATACGCAGTATAATAGGCAAACCACTAGTAATACCAGTATTTTAGGGTTCTCTGTGGTTCTTCGTTATTTATTAAAAGCGGGCAAAAACATACGGCCATTCTATGTTAGTCCATTCTCATCTGCGTCAATTTTCGCCTCGATAAAACGTCGTAACTGTACATAGATAGCTATAAAATATTCAGTGAGGATATTGAAGCAAATGATTTGAAACGATACAGTCTGTGGCCACTATCATGATCACTTGTGTACTCTTAATGGTTTTCAAGTGATTTGTTTTCTTTCCCGCTGGGCTAATATTGATTATATTCAAGTTTCTAAGCCCTAAGCCTACCACAATTTCCACTCCAACCCTGAGAAACGGTATTTATTTATTTATAGATATGCTAAATGCAAGTGAACGGGAAAATTTAGTGTCCAGGTTTTCGAAAGTTCTTTTTGTCTTGTACTAGCACACATATAGTTAATTGTCATTAGTATAAGATATATGGCAACTTGTAAAATATTTACATATATAATTACGACTGAAATACTAATACGGACATAATGAATAAATCATTTGTAGCAATTTTGTGTAAAAACGATTTGAATAACTTATACGTATAGGTACACCTTAAAACTGACCAAACTCAACTTGATCTATATTAAAACAGTCCCCCTCGAATCCGAGAAAAAAAACACTAATGATCTAACAGGTTCGTCAATCATATTCGAAATTAAATTTTTATTGACATATAAAAGTTTGTGTCAAATGTTTAGATGTAGTAGATAGGTTTATTGATGTAACAATATCATTACGGGTCGTTCAGCCACGTGCGAACTACCACACTAACGTGACAATAAAACTTTTTAATGGCGAACGTCACTTAACTCAAACATCTCTCTACGAAAATCGTCTATCTGTCTTATAGGTACCTATACAAACTACCAATTGTCATCAACAATTCGAGAACAAGTACAGAAACACTAAGAAACATTTATTTATTCTACAACGTAACAATCGACACGAGGAGAGTTATTATTGAAGTTTCAAAGTCTCAACTAACAATAGATCATTAATTTTAAGACTTTTTTCGGTTTTTTGTTTCGGAATTAAAATAATGAACAATCAACAGACACTTGAAAGATATAAATCCTAAACTCACTCTTATCTGTCCATTAGTCAACATAAATTAAAATTGTTGCTATATTATCGGGAATTTTGTTATTATTCCAACATAAATTCATACCAGAGAGGTAATTAAAATTTTTTTTGTAATAAACAGTTAATAAACTAGACGGTTATTTAATAGATAAGGGAACGATTTATGTATAAATATCATTTTTTTTCTGTAATTCCACTCTAATGAAGTGAAAACTTAATTTAACGAAATTTTCTCTAAATATCCAATGTTTGCTAAGGCAACATTTCATTCTTATTACGCAACTTTACTATCCTCCATTGATCGTGGCCGATCAATTTTACGATAGCAAATAAATTCACAAGAAAAACTGTGCGTAGAAAATCATGAAAGTATTCAGAAGATTCCATCGAAAAGGGAAATAATTTGTAATAATGATTATTTATGTCACGTGACCAAGTGAACCAATAGTTTTCAACAATCTACGAATTGAACCAATAAATATCATTCCCGCCCAGTCATGTAACACGAAAGTCAATTAAAATAATTAGCCCTTAGATAAAAATTATGTTAAATATTTGTGCCAAATTAACTTGTTCCCTGAGGGAAACAGTTATGTTTCTATACTCGTCTATTCTCACATCCATATATGGAATTGTTCAATTAAAGTTACTTGTCAAAATAATTGAATGCACAAAAACTCATCAACATATTTGTATGTATAGATGCATATTTTAACAATGTCATAACATCATATAAATTGCATGAAGAATTGCATGTGCAGTACCTAATACAGACAAATTCAAGGTTGTGTTTTTGTTTTTTTTTTTGCCTCCTATTGTAACCACACTACAAAATAATGGTTGTTAGGAGACGACAAAAACAAAATAGAAAAAACACACACACACCATCCATAGAATATGTGCATGTATGTATGTATATGGAAAATTTACGTTCAACGTAAAATAACATGCACCTGTAATAATTAAAGATAAATGATTTGAATTGCAAAATTCGAACCTATTTATAGTTTCAATTTTCTAGTAAATTTACATTGAAATTGTTGTTTAAATATTGGACTATTTTGTGAAAATGAATCACTTGATAAGAGTGACTTTATATGAATAATTAATTGCATTCGTTAAATCTAAGTGTAATAATATACTAGAGCGTATGATTTGTAGATGGACGATAGACAGAGCTTTACCCCAAAGCATACAGGGTTATAGCTATCATAAAATTATTACCTATACATATACATTGCCATTAACTTAAATATTATTGCTTTTTCCTGCATCCGTGTCTCTATATACCGAATGTGGTAGACGGTAGTGACTCTCATTGATTTATGAGAAGACCCAACTAATGAACAAATGCAATTTTCAGTAGCCTTCCTTCTATACCTATATATTCATAAATGTTTTAGTAATTTAAACGATACAAACAATTAACTATAGAGGTAGGCTACCATTGTGCTACAATTATTTCTTGAATAACAACAAACAAGGTTTATGACTCTAGAAATATAAATGCTACTACGTCTTTAAATATATTATTATATTTAATTGTTATGTCTCCATTATTCTTTTCTGTTGATGTTATTTAGTATGGACAATGATATTTGTAGTTGTTATGGTGGTAGTAGTGGTGGTGGTGTGATTTTAGAGTTGTACATACAAAAATCACATGACTTATATGACTAGTAATTTTATCCTACCGCCAAGCAAACTGGAAAGACCAGATGATAATCATCACTATAGGTTAGTATACAACATTGTTGCAAATTGCATTGAAACATAAAATATTTCATATTTTTTTATGTAGGTATACCTATGCTGTGTGTCTGTTTCGGTGGTTTTATTTCAAAAATCTTGATTAGATGAAATGTTTCAAACAAAGAAAGAAATATTGAACAACGTGCAGTGTGTCCATAATGAACACACAGATTTGAGTAGGCCGCTCACTTTATACATACATACATACTATACTTGACTAGGTTGTAAATTATGTTCAATAATATTTATGGACATTGCTTTTAGGATTTTTTCTTTTTCGATAAAATCCAACTTGACCATGTGTACACGTAAGTACATATTCTAATTAGAAATTTGATTTTTCCTTTTAAACAAAAACAACTCACCTCGTAAAATAGAAGAATCCGGACAGTGATCGGCTAAGGATCTCTGGAAAAATACACAAAATTTACATTATTTTTGATAGATGACATGCACAAGTAAAAATCAGCATCATTAAAATATGAACGGTTTGGTTTAGAATTTATAGTGTGGAACTTTTATGATTGGTGCATGTGTGTTGTTTATATAAAACTAAAAATTTCTGTTTCTGTATAGAACTGATGTGTATTTTGTATAATAATTTGTATCCTAACAATCATATTCTATCAAACATCAGTTCACCTTTAAGACCGCGCCGACACGTGAAACTCTAATGGAGCTAATGGAACCGGTTTCGCTTGCCAATGAACTGAAATAGAGAAGTGTTCATATGGACAAAAGCTAGCTACAACTAAATTTCAGCTTTAATTTTATGAAAAATTATTTATCAAATATTATTAATAATAATGAAAAATATTATCAGATCTCTTTCAATACGGTTTTATAGTTATTGTTTTCTGTTAGTGTTGTGAAACTGAACTTTTTGATATTATTATATCTATATATTGCGTTATGTACATAAAATGCAGTTATTGCTAGAATGATTAGAATATTATTTTGTTTTAAAATTGTTACAATGGAATGTTATTCTCTTTACTATAATAATTGTAGATTTATTTAATGAAAAATATGGTGAATGGAGAAATTATTATTAATGAAACTGCAAACTTGTTATAAAATAGGAGTATAATTTAATAGATCACAACAATTTTAATCGTATTGTCATTGCAATAAAACAAACACTTTATCAAATTACTGTACTTAACGATTGTGTAAAAATTTTGAGTTAGAACAAAGTAGCTATAATAAAAAATTTAACAACTTAATTGACTAATGAAATCTATATGAGACATATATTTATTAGTTTAAATAATAAATTATTGACTTTTTTCAATAATAAATCTTGTACCTGATTGTTACAATTTAATGCATTATTTTATTGAAAATATTTACTCCTCTATCATAGAAAAGAGTTTGATTTTACGAATATACCTCATCAAACTCACAATCACAAATATCTACTAAGTGTTTGATAACGTTATAATTTTAATGTGCCATAAAGAATCAATTAAACAAAAATTGCCTACTGGTTCTAATAAAAATAACAATAAAATAACTAGATGTTATAGTTGGGACTTAATGGTTATTATTGACATTTTATTCAACTGTTTAATTCAGATTTTCTTTCAAAAAGAAAAAAGACAAAAACCCAACTCCTTCTAAAGAACAATAAAATGTTTACGCATACCCATATTTTATATACCTTTAGAATTGGTGTTGAGTAAAAGGCCTTAGTTGTCACTTTCACTTCACCACTAATACATTGACAGACATCCTTTGAACACAAGTTCAGTGCCCTTGACAACTATATATCCGAAAATGCAAAAACTCAGATCGTCCACATCATTAACAATACAATTGTGTTATGAATCGGAACTGATTTTGAAGAAAAAAACAACAACAACAACAACCATATTGGTGAGGTCGACCAACCAGAACCCAGAACCGTAAACTAGTGACTTAGCAAGGGGTAGCTGCACTTCGGACCCCCTCTCGATTTGTGTGTATAATACCCAGCTGAAGAATGGGAAAACGCCATAGTCCTGATTTTTATCTAGATGTGAACTGGAAACCCGTGGCACGTCAAGTCGCTATACATAATTACCAGGGTGAAATGAAGACACCAATAAACCCATAAAATTCTAAACTTTGAAATTCTAAATAAAAACCAAACGAAGGGTAGAATTCAGACAGCTATACAACCCCAACTAGATGCAAAAAATTACATGTTTACAGTCATAAATTATCGACATTTGCATACAATAATTCTATCCACATAGAGAGGGAAAAAAGTGAAATTCATTCGAAATATTGAGAGACAAGAAAAAAAAATAGAGTTTCACTTTTCAGGTAAACTGAAGTTTGTGGTTAATTTCAAACCGCAAAATGAAATTTGAATAGTTTGCGGTTTACTTCTGAATCGTGACGTTCCCAGTCATTCCGTTGATTCGTATTAGATTCTCAGACTTTTAGTGAGTCAAACTTTTTTATTAATTCTGTGAGTGGATTGTTTTTCACCGCTTTTCTCTTCAAACAATAAAGCAATATTTGAATGGAAATTTTTAGTAAAACTAATGAAAAAAAAAGCAGAAAGTGTACAAAAGTCTTACTCGTGTTTTCGAACTGAACGTTGATGGTTGTCGATAAAAATGGTGCCCACACATCACTGAATTTACCCCCTAGAGGTAAAAAGTTAATCGAACTGAGCAACATCAATAAAGTTCATTATTAAGATGTTGTTGTTGTGTGTCTTGTAACCATCTTGAACGCGTTCCAACTTAGCGTAGGTTACACACACACATATTTTAAGACAGCATGGTCAGCCTCGACAAGGAATATGGCGTCTCCATGGTGGGGTAAGACAAAAGATAGAATAGTTTTGTCGTTTAGACAGAGATATCCGAAAATTTTTTAATCAAACGTATCTGGTGGAACTTCGCCAATGTCTTTGAGAGTTTTTGTATTATACAGTGCGACGGGAGGTAGAAACGGGTTTTTTGTATTGTTGGTCGATTTTCCCGCCTGTCGACAGAATCTTTTTATTAGAAAATCAATTAACACCCGTCGAAAATGACCAATGCCTATTCTGAAACGGACTATAAGACTTGGATTGTCCAGCTTTGGATTCTTTAAATAGTTAGCCACACACGAAGTTTATAAATGAGTTTAGGAGGAAATTCTATCCATTTCACATATTTGGGGGCCAATTAAAACGACTGTTTAATACACGTTAGGTTTTATTTTAATTTTTCACCCAACCAAACGCATCTGAACTGCTACGTATTTCACACGAAACTGTTTACACGTAAGTTTTATTGGAAATAGCAGTTGAGTGTATACTTGATCAGGGGAAAGAATAGCTGTTGTTTCACTCACACGCACCAATCAAACTTTAGACTAGAATAACAATTTATATTTATCTATAACTGATGATCTAGCTATTATTAATGATGTTAAATTTTCAAACAGCAAGGTCAACTCTTCAATGTTGTGTGGATACGTTTTGGCAAAAATTTTAACCCGACAGTTAATTGTTACCAATTTATATAATTTTCAGAGGTTAAAAACAACAAAACTGGCTTGTTACATAAACATTATCAAGATTGTTCAGTTCAGGGTTTTCGATAGAATTAATATCAATTAACTGTTTAATTATGTGTTGAAAAAACTGGATATTGAATCGGGAAGTTGACCTGTCGTCAAATTTTATCCATTGTTGCTCTTTCTCCAGTTTTTTGCTAGCTTTTTTTTCTGGAAAATCCGTCACCAATTGCTATTAGAAAGTGCTGATTTTATACAGCAGTTGATTGTTAAGTAACGATAAAGTTTTTATTGTTTGAACTAAACAAATGCACCCAGTTAAAATTAATGGTCCAATATGTTTGCGTGAAATTATTACCCTAGTGACTTGATAACACATATATGTGATTTCGATGGTTAATATGTATGTTAACAAGTATAGATTAACAAGATTTTTATTTATTTACCGTTTTTTTCTGGAGTAAAAAATTACGACTATAAACATTTAATGACAATTTAAATATTGATAGATCACTAGTTTTTGTGTGTAAAACAATCACTAACAAGAAAGTCTATAGTTCAAAATTTACAAAAATATACCTAACAATATTACTATATTTTCGGTTATGTTTGACAATAATATACAGACGATAAACTTTACGAATTTCCACTGAAAAAACACAAATATAATAGAATTTGTGTTCTGAAACCAAAATAATGAGTTCCGCCATTTCTTTTCCTACAAAGTAAAAGAAATCTGCTATATTTCTCAAAGCAATCAACAGTCATGATTACTGCCTGATCCTCAATACGTATTGGATAAAATCTAGAGCACTGGGAAAGCTGTACATGTATACACATACACACACATACATGCACAGTGGGGGTTGTGTTTAAATAAGATCAAGGGTCACGTCTGCTTGGAGACGTTTCGATAAGGAATAAGGCGACCGTTTTGGTTGATGAGCTTTGGGCAAATAATGACTGGAACGTTCACAGGGAAGATCACTTCAGTGTCGTTTTCGAAAGGAAAGCAATCAACCCGTTGCGTGATGTCATAAACGCGGCCAACTCCCTTGACGAAGAGGGTAATGTCACTTCAGATATACGTGGAACATTGAAGTACACTAACCATGATGGGGTAAAGAAAAGAGAGGGGTTGCAACTATAAACTATAAAGACGTTACGTTACCCCCAGTGTCACGATTAGAAGTTGCTTAATAGTTTTTTTGGTAGTGTATGTGTGATAGTGTATGTATGATGCATATTTTATTGTATAGGAATTTATTTTGTTGTTGACTAGGTTGGTTCAACAGTTTTGACAGTTCAGATGAGAAATTTATTTTATTACGTAGTTACATTGGGCGATGCCCTGGGAGCTATGAGAAAATATTGTTTGTTTTATTTACGACTTGTTTCCAATTCGTCAAGCAAACTTCATATCTAATAAAATTATCGGGATGGCTAATAGGACCCTCCCAAATATATAAAAATATAATCCTGTTTCGTTTTATCGTTATATTTCGTCTTCATTCCATCTTGTTCTACACAAATATACCAACGTTTTACATAAATACTACAGTTGTAATGCCTGAAAATCAAAACAACTTTGTCCAAAGACAAAATGAGTGCAAAGAGTTCAATTAAAATTCCAACAAGGCACAATCCTTTAATCTAAATGATATATTTTGTAGAAATTGTAAATCAGTTTTATAAGAAGTTGCTAAATAGCGCTTTTAATGGGTGCTACTTTTATAAGATTTTCTTGAATATTTGATAGACTAATAGATAACAATTTTAGCTTCAAGGAAATGATTTTTTTCCTTATGTCATTTTTAACATTTGGACGAATATTTAGACGAAACGTGTAGGTCGTTACGTTCTAATCTCAAGAGACAGATAATGAGGGGGCGATTTTTTTCTTAATAAAATCCACCGACTTCCTTTAACACAGGAAAATTTCAACTGGAACTATTTTTCAAGAATCGAAGTTTTCGTTTGCTTCTCTGTTTAGAAACAATTTTCTTAAAAGTATCATCTATTTTTATTTGTGTTCTTTAGGGTGGTGTCTGAATATAAATTGTATTTTCCAACATCTGAAACAACACACACACACACACCCACATATTCCCATGTACACATCAGCCCTAATAGAAGAAAAAACATATTTTGCTGAGACTTGATCTATTTTTGCAGCATAACCGTATTTTGTTCGTTTCTTTCCTCTCTTTTTTCACTCAAGTTTTACGAGCCAGTCACCCGGTTGGCTCCTGGGGTTTTTCTTTCCCAACGTTGGCAAAACAGCAGTGGCAGCAGCAGTAATAGTATAGAGCCGATTATTTTCTCTATAAAAATTCAGTCTATACGTTACTACATGACATTGTCTACATGTATGTATTGTAATAGATAAGAACAGAGAGTTGGTGGTTAACGTGAGAGCAAATTCATTGGAGACATCGAGATATTTGAGTTATGTATGGAACGTGAAACGTTGTTGCTGTACTTGAGCTGGAGTAACGTTTGATCCTTGGTTCGTTGGTTGGCTTATACGGTTTCATACAGGCTTTTGTACTATATTTTCTTTTATATTTTATGATTAGTATCGCCATATTCCCTATAGTTGAATGGCCAATTTTATAAAAAAAAAACAACAAACATGCTATAAAGTTCTCCACTATAACTTATCAGAGAAAAATCGAATTTTTTTTATTAAAAATGTATCTACATTTTTATAATTTTCGTATAGAATTAGAAAAAACGTTGTTTTATGGCTTGGTAAACAAAAAAAAAGGCTAGAGAGAGAAATGACAAGACATCAAACCGAAAAGCCAAGGATAATCTGATAAATTGTGGTCTATGACAGAGGGTTCTGGGGGTCAACTGGCATTAAAAAGTAAACCAAAAGGTAACATTTATAAAAACGACATGCCATATAAATTTGTTAAGTATTGTGACAGATCTGTGTGAGAAAATACCAAGAAAAAGAGACATTATAGTTAAAGTGACATAGCGCGGATTCTTTATTGATCCTCCCCATTCCAGCCCTCTAATCTTTCATCACTATTTTCGTCACTACAATTCAGGAAAATTCAATTAAATTTATGTAAAAATCTGATATTATAAAGAAAAGAGACCGGTCGGCTTTCGATAATAAAAGAAAAGAGCTTTCTACTGGAACAGTTTAATTAAAATTTACAATTAGATGAAGAAACGTGTATAAGAGAATATGAAGAAAATTTCAGTGGAAAAAAGACTTGCATTATTTCCCTGGGGACGACGTGAAAATGACATGAAAACTTGTTTAAAGCTCATGAATAATATGAATGTATAAAAAGAAAGCAACCCCTGCTCGCTAGGAAAACATTGAAATTCTTTGGAAGGAGTTTTTAATGCCACTCCTCGGACTCCATCACTAGGATAATTAAAATTTTTGCTTATCTTCTAACAGATTAAAGATTCAGACTAATTATAATTCTTAAGCTGTGTCAGCTACTGGATTTTCTCTAATTTTACTGCTCGAAAGAACGTTAATTGGATTTTTCTGTAATTTAAATAGTTTTTTTTCGCATCGAGTCGGTACAGATGATAATTTTTTTTGGATAATTTTAAAACTTACAATAAATTGTTGTTGTTTTTTTTTGTTAATGTAACAGTACGTTTTTTATTATCATTGTATTTATGCGTAAATTGAAAATACTTTGTAATCTTCGCAATAAATATTGTAATTTATTCTTGAAATCGTGTATTGTATATCTTTAGCAATAAAATTAAACTTATCCAATAAAATTCTACAACTTGAAAAGCCAGGCAAGTTGAAAGTGTTCTTCAACATTGCTTGTATACGTAGAGAAAACGTTTTAGCTATAAATGTCTAAGAAGATTTTAATAAGACTTGCTACATAAGATACTTCGTTTTAGATTCATTTACGAACAAACAACTACTATTTTATACTAATGAAGTATTATCTTAACTAACTATGGAAAATGGAATTCTGTAAAACATTCTTGCATGTCCTTCGCAAATGTTTAAATACGTAAGTTAACATATTGCTTGATGCAAAACAGCACAACCAACGAAAGGATAAAATCAAATACTAAAACTGTGTGTAGTGTTTTAACGAAAATGAAATTTCCACCAAAAACTTGAGAGAAAACGAAGAGATTCTCTCTATGACCCAGAAGTTCCATTTTATGTCTTACACTAAATTAACTTAGTTATGTTTATAGGGATGTTTGGAACTGTAGAGTTATATCTACTGATATACAGTTACTACCAAAGTTCTGGCCATCTATGCCGCATTATTTTTATTGTATAAGTTGAAACTCACTTTACTGATTATTTAAACTTGATAAGAATTTAATAATAATAATAATAATGTTAGATGTCATTGTAAATAAATTAAGGGGTTGGTGGAAATGGTTGGAGACAATCAAGTCTCAAATACATCAAAGGGTTAGTAGTCTGCATAAATGTAATTGCTCCCTATAACCATTATTTTGGAGGGTGTGTGTGTGTGTGTTTAATTACAATTTCGTTTAAAATAACGCCCTCTTCATTTTCACACAGATACACATACACACACTCACCCATACAAAACACTGCAAGAAGATTATTTAGTTTATTGACTGGAACGTATTTGCTTTTGTTCTAGTCAAGCCGCAATAATAAGCTTTCTTGATATGCATTCAACATACCAATCTAATAATAATGATAATAATAAATAATCTAGTCGAAAATAACGGCAATATTGACATCCGGGTTTCTTGAATATTTCAAATTCTCACACGCCACAAATCATATTCCTTTCAAATAGTCACCGGAGGTACGCCTAACGAGTGATTACAATTACCTGACAATGGTGAAACGCATCCTAATCTTAGTTTATCGTTAGAGAATCACAGACACACACACAAAATAGTTTTGATAAACGTTTGAAAGAAAGATTCAAACTAAACGGCATTTGAATTACTAGATGTTGTTAGGTAATGTGTGACATAAAGATTTAATTTGTTGAATAACAAGCTTGCCTATAAATAATTAGTGATTTATTCTGTAACCTTGTCAATTAATTAACAGATTTGCAAAAAAAAACTGATTAGTTAAGATCGTTGTTTTCTTACTCAAACTTGGTATTTATGTTACACGATAAGAAAAAATAGATCATGGCTGCCAAATTAAGAAGGCAAAAACAAATTTACATTAACGTAACCGGGTTTATTACAAAGTGTAAGACACCTACATGACTTTTAGAATTTTTTGTTGGGCATGTGAGCCGAAGGAAATATCAAAAAGTTGAAGGCTTAAAATATCTGTAGAAGAGTCCGACCTTAATGTGGCAAGTTCTATATTTGGAATCCAAACTTTCTATAAAAAGGAACTGAATCTACTAGAGAGTCTTTCTTCAGCACACACGTTACGACGAACGACGACGCTAACTCGTGTTAGAGAAGCAAGAGACAGCGCACAACTTAAAATCAGCGATTTGTGCAGTTTGCCTTCTTTATCTTCTAGGATTTAGCTTTAACGCTCTCTAATGTGCTCCTTCAAAAATTTGAGAAGACTTGCGCCTTTAAAGTGAGATCCAGTTGAATTTCCTTTACAGTTTCATATCTCTTTCCATGGACTAATCAACAATTTTAGTTTAGCCCTTTCTCCAATTTACCAAAACTTTGTATTAGTGATAAGACGATTTAGGTACCTAAACCTAATTTAAATTTCACGTGAAATTAACGTAAAATCTTAATCATAATTTATGTGGATGAAGATATTCAGAAAACGATTAGGATTAATCATGGTGTAATGACTTGATTTAAGCCAAGTCTATGATTTTTATATTTTATAGCCACCTGTGACCGAAAATATTCGATTATACTGTATGTGGAGGAGTTTTTTATGGTCGCTGTTTCAAATAAGATGTTAATTTCGATGGAAATTAATTCGTAATCTGTGGGATCTCATTTAAGAAATCGAAGAAAAAAAAGAAAACCGAGTAAAATAGATCCATCTACCTGTTGGTGTTTTTTTTCTCTTTCCAACTGGATCGACTCATTTATTTAGACGTCAGTATACAGCAACCCATGGTTTAAACTTCTGCCTGGGTCTTTAATTTATATTTATGTTATTTTGCAATGGCTACGGTCGGTGTAATATAAATTTTTTATTTTAAAGCTAAATGCATGACGGTACGAGGGGCGGGCGTATCTAGTGGTTGGTGTAGATAAATTATTATGAAACACCACCTCCTAGAGCTAGCTATAGTACAATATTATTAGTATACATATATGTATACGGGTGGATCAGTATAAATTCAACCGTCGCATGGGAATGGCTGTTTTACCGGCGGGACGTTGGCACTCATGGCAGCCATTAAATGAACGTGGGCCGACTCTGATGGCAATTAAAAGCCCCAGCTTTAATCCTGGCTGTGTGACTCCCCCGGTCCTAACTAGGCTTTCGGTTTTATAAATAGAGTACCCTTATCGTCTCGTTTACATCTGATGCCAACATGGTGGCGGTGATGGTGGTGGTGGTGGTGCCACAAATTCCGTATATGTAGATATAGACTATATATACAAAAGGGTTAGATGACACGTGAAATGCATACGGGTATTCTCTATCTAGTTTAATTAAATTATCCATCGTAAATTTCCATTTTATTAAAAGTTTATAGTAGATTTTATACTGTCATGATAACATACATTCTAGATATTCTAAATTAAAATCACTCCTTTTTTTGATTATTTATCATAATTTATCTTTAATTGATATAAAAGTCACATTCATTGACAATAAAAAAAAGGGCTCTATAAAACATTTAAGGGGTAAAAATTTACAACTCTTAGTTCACAAATCAGCACAATACTGATTTAAATTGATTCTATTAAGAAGGATTACATAGAAAAATATAAATAAACCAATTAGAACAATTAAAAGTCTGTAAAAGACTAATTTCGACATTTAATAGATGAAATAAGTAGGTGTTTATTATGAATTATGAGATTGGCTACATATTACTAATAAGTAATAAAAATCACTTTTATCTCACAGTTTAAGACCAATCAAATCAGATTTATTATTATTTTGCTAATAATATAAAGACACTATTTTTCTTTTTGCATTTTCAAAACTCGTATTGTCTGAATATTAGATGAAATTTTAATAGTTTCTCACTAGATTATTATAAACTTTCAAATAATTACAGAAACTAAGTACTGTAAAATAATTATAATTACCTAAGTACCTCATCGTTTAAAAATAAGTAAATATTTTTTTTAATCAAAGGAAAGCAAGCAGAAATGATCTGATTCCATCCAAAGCAAACTTGGAGCCAGGATAATCCGAATTACGCAGTCGCCCTCTATACAAACACCTCCGAACTAGTATTAAAGAAAGCTCTACTGAAATTTTCAGGTTGTTAGTTCATAGCCCCTTTGAAGGCTTTAAATTACTTTACGAGCCCTTTTTTAACATTTCTGCTATATTTCACATCTTTATCAGAAATTAAAAAATAGTTTTTAGGACAATAAACGACACCATTTTTTTGAAAATCCAAAAAATTATGAATGATAAGCGTAATTATAGTCGTTGCCATCTATGCTTAGAGTCATATGATCAAAGTTATGGTGTAATAACACAACTGACAGACAGTTTATATTGCCACCTTTGTTTTACACATCAATGGGCAAATCAACGTTGACAATTATTAGTTCGTTTATTAGTCACGTGGCTTAAAATTTAAATGGCAAAGATTATATTTGCCCTTTTACAGCTTTGACGATTGTAGCGATCCTAACGTTCAGTTATTGAAAGTACTGCTGAAGCCCCATGGTTACTTTACAGGACTCTGTTCAAATTGTGGTGACATCTATTATTTAAGTACATATTTGACGAACTTTAGATAAAATCCCCAATTTTGCAAAATCTGATATTTTTCAGTGTATCATTCTATTTTCTGCAATTAGGTAATTATTGGGTTTTTTTCACCAAAAGTAAAGAAATTGTTAATTTATTCATTAATTAATATTGAATGTGTAATGATTAGTTTTACTACAAAGTAGAGAGCGATTATTGTCATAAAACTGAAAAATATTGTTGCACCCAAATTGGTGATTACAGTCTCCTTTTTGTGCCTCGTTATCTGAGTCTCAAACCGGCAATTAAAGAAGATGCGCCCCTGACGGTATCTTCAACAACTTTCATAAGGGACTCGAATACAACAACAACAATTATTTACGACCCTTCCAACAGTAATGACAGTTTGTGAAAATTTACGATGTTCCTGAAGTGTTCTTTAATGTTATACGAACCAATCAGAATTCTTATCTAACTGTATCCATCCCCCGCCACTTTTTGATGGTCGTGAAACATATAGAGCATGTCGGAGAGAAGGGAGATGTCTAGCTACTCAACACAATTCTATTGGATACAGTTTTCTGACGTCAGCAGAAGCCATTACTAAATTACCGGGTCCAAACTTGTCTAACCACGCCTATTTGATGTATTTTACGTTGCGAAGAGGGAGAAAGTAATAATATAACAAGAACTGATACTGTGTCTTGAAAAGTTTTTTGATTAAAAGGGACGAAAACATGGATTTGTAATTTAGAAAATTGCTATAATATACGAGATGAAGATGGCGGGACCTTAAAAAAAAACGAACATAAAATTTACCAATAGAACAGGTGTAAACATGCACAAAGTATTGATTATATTAATCAATAAAAAAATCTTTTTTTTTTAATAATTTGTTGGTATATTAGTCAACTAACAATGATAAATTTAAATGGACAATAGTCAAACAAAACTGTACGGTGGCTCTTTACATTGAAACCATGTGAGCAAACAATCTTAAATATTTTATTCCATTTTAAACTACTCACTAACCAGAGCTACAAACAATGTTTTATAGCATAATTTATTCTGTTAGTACATTATAGGTATAGGTCAGTATTTTAATATACTTTCACTTTTTTCATATTGTGTAAATAGTTAATAGGAGACTAGCAATATAATTAACTTAAATAAACCTGTAAACAAATAAAAATTCCAAATGGCCAACCATAAAAATACTAGACTGTATAGATATATCTATAATATGAATTGACTGTAAAAGATGAACGGTGGTAGTAGCAATAGTAGTAGTAGATAGTAATAATAATAGTAGACACAAGTAGTTGGTAGGACAGGTAGGTATAATAAGAATAATTAGCGTTTGGTGGGCTGTTAATTGTTATACCTGTCATAAAACAATGATATAGTCGTTTTATTGCATGTTTATATTTGATGTTACAGTATTCAAATGTAGGTATGTTTCCGTTTTGGATTCTCTATACCAATTTATCGTAATAAAGATATGTTATAAAAAATTTCATCTCTTGTGGACTTTTTTGTCTTTCAACTGGCATTCTAAACTAGATTTCAATAATAATAATAATAATAATAGTATAACATTAGGTAAATAAATTCCAGTAGTTGTATAGTATCACAAAATTTCTCTTTCGTTTCTCTTATTGGTGTGGTTTAAATGTAAGTATAAAGGAAGCCATTTTAGTGGTATTCCTTTGTTGTTTCTTTTTAAATTGTTCGGTATTTACGTGAACTGGAGTTATTTTGAAAGTTGCTGCCGGCATACACAAAAGTGTTTTATATTTTCTGGATGTTTTCCAATCCAAGTAAGTGTCTTATTCTATTAATAATAATAATTACTATGTTGTTACAATTACTATTAATGTCTAAAGATTATGTAATGCATGTTTTATTCTCTTTATTTCCACCTGTTCCTAGTATTCTTGCATATTTGTTATATGTGCCTCTAGATTTATTCTCTAGTTAAAATTAACTATTGTTGGAGAAATCGATCTTTCTTCTATGATAATAAAAAACGTCCTAATTATTTAATTATTTATTGATAATACATTCACTATTAGTTCAGTCAATTTACTAGTTTATTCAGATTTTTATGACAAAATTTTGTTTATGTGCTGATACGGGTATTTTAATATTTTAAAAATGCGGAATGCATTCATAAAAATTTTAATTAATTTTTATGGGAAATCACGCTTTGCTTTATGTTATTTTGCAAGCAAATTTCAGTGACATGTATAGAATTACAGGATAACGAAGTTTATTTCGTTTTTGAAGACATTTTACCAGTTAATAGGCTCGCATTTCAGTTCTTGAATTTCCAATATTTACAAAATTGATAAAAACTATTTTGTTTCTTATCACTAATTGTAAGATAAAAACTTTCATATTCAAATCTTTCAATAAGCAATTTATAAAAAAAATGGTTACCTACTTCAATTTTTTCCTTCAATGCATAGTTATGGCTGTTAGAGAAACGACCATTTTCGATTCGTTTAAGATAAGACATATCAAAGATGATTTTTCTACCTTCCAGATACCTAACCAAAAATTTGATAAAAATGCCACGTCGCAAAACCAGCAAGTTTAGAACTGACGAATTTTTAATCATGTAGCCTCTTAGCCTCCTCCTTAGTAAACTATACAGTCAACTAAAAGGTTTTTTTTGATAGAAAGTCATTAAAAGAAGATTTTTAATAGAAAAACTTTATCGGCCTTAAAATTTGTAAAAATCGAGATTATGAAAGTATTTTCAGTCGAAGTAGGCCACCGTCAATAAGGCAGAGTTGAGAAAAAAGCTATTGGGTTATAGCTAAGACATGGTAAATGACCGAATGACACCACGTTTAAAAATACCAAACCGAAGCAAAATGAGTTCATTGTTAGTTGAATATTATCGTCGGATTTAATATTCACCGTAGCTTTCTTATAAATTTACCATGACTTCTTATCAAAGCTGCCGCCCGTTATATTTCAATAGGCCCTATGACTACCTACTTCTTATCACTAAACTAATAGTCCTCGAAATATTCATAAGTATGTACCTATTATCCCTATCACTGAGTTCCGGAAGATAATCGATTTTGTTCTATAGGTAGGTATACAGTAAATTTCAATTTTTTTTTGTGTACCTAATTGCAGGTAGCTTGTAGGTATATTAACAGGTACTCAATTTAGTAGCTTTGTGTATACCTATCTCTTTATATTTATTCTTGTATGCCTACAATTCAAAAATGGTCTACGTAAACCACTGAATTCCCAATTTATACCGACTTCCTGTAAGATTAGGTATATGTTACAGTACTTTATCAAATTAATTAGTGTCTAAACATCTTTATAAAATTAATTAGCTTTTATAGCCAACTAGAGTTTATCGTATCCTAAGTAATTAGTTAAAAGTTCTCACTACCTACTAGTTAAATTAAATATTACAACATTAAATCATAGTAGACAAAAAAAATTCAAATTAATGAAAGTAATACTGCATTACAAATAAAAAGTAAAAACAATGAATGAAACAAATCACTTTTATATTATTATTATTAGGTATTATCACTAAATATGATCATAGATATTAAACAAGATTTATAAAGTGATTACTATTCTGTAATTATTTGTAGTAGGTATATTATTTACTTAACAATTTAGCAATTAATCAATTTACAAATTATTGATTTGTGGATTAGTTTAATAGCTAATAACATCTACATGAAACATTTATTTAACAACATGATTAACTAAATTAATCACATTAATAGCAACATTACATTGTCTAATCAGATTTAATGTGTAATTAACTTCATCAAGTGAATTATTTCTTGAATTTAATTATGTGTAATATACAATTATTTTAAGAATATGTCAATGTTTTAATTTCCACTTTCATATACCTACTAAAAATGTGTGTTATCTGTGAAATATTTGTTAGAAAAACCAAT
>JAZBHA010000073.1:29008-93976 GCA_037464855.1 Iselma pallidipennis | reverse complement strand
TGAGTTAGAAATATAAAATTCCAATTTATGCTAAAATATTTACGGTCGTAATTAATCTGTAAATGTTGCAATAAAAAATGCGAATTTGAAAATAATATTGATAAGAAATGCAAGTTTAATATTTTATATGCATTGGATTGTTGTTTTGCATTTTTGTTGATAGAAATTTCCAATTATAATTGGATAATAATCGCGCCATTTAATCGGAATATGATTTGTTGTGCATCAAGTTCGATTTAAGAAGAATTCTATTATAACAATTTTCATTCACAAAACAATTGTTTGTAATTAATAATTGTTCGTTTAATGAAGCAAATATTAATTAAAGTTTATTTTTCGTTTGTATACGTGTTTTGGTAGATTTGACATAAATGTATCGAAACAAATTAGAAATGGTTCAATAAAACATCTTAAATGTCAATTAAAATTGAAAAGTTGTAAATAAGGTGCACTTACAATAACCAGTTGGTGGATCGTGTACAGGTCTATTGTGGTGGTGTAACAACAACAACAACAACAGCAAAAATAGAATCCATAAAATGTTTAATAAAATTTTTATTTTCACTATTACTAGAGAACTATTATCACACACTTATACACTTGTTATTCAAGTTTCGGATTCATGGTATCAGTTGAAGTTTGAGAGTGGTTACGCCCGCCAAAGAGACTTCACACATCAACTTCAAAGCGCTTGCGCTCCAACAAATATATTTTAGACGACATTACTAATCTGTTCCCAGATCGGGTGGAGGCGAATACTGAAACAGCTTACAAGACATGCGCTTTTCTCTTTATATATATAGACATTATATTTACATTGACTATTTCATTTCAACACACACAATCTCCCATTGGACACCATCCTTGTTTAGTTGAATAGTTAAAGTATATCATGGATCTTACGGCCATTATCAGGAAATGTTTTATAGTGTATGTGTGTGTGTGTGTGTGTTTGTCTGTAGACTTAGTATTCGTCCTGATTGATATATATGCTTGAAGGAATTGTTATGGGGGTATTTTTGGATTCATTAGTTATTTTTAATTTATTGGTTTCAGACGCGACACCTGTTTTTAAATGTCTTTTGAATTGCCGCTATTAGCATTGTTGGCCCATATATTACCCTTCAATTTAATAAAGTGGTTGCCTGTTAAGAGACACTTTAGTCTTTATAGTATATTACCATTATTATTATTATTATGGAGTTGAAATGCTGGCGACAAAAAGATTGGAAAACGCCCAAAATAGTGTTTATCTGAAGCAAAAAAGAAAGATTTTTTGAAAAACTTACAGACCCTCATGCCAGAAATAATGCTAAAAGGTTCTTTGATGATTATTTTAATCGGACCGGTTTCGGTCTGATCTATCAGTATCAGCGCATTGTTTATACTCATAACTTATATTGGCAATGCACTGATGATAGCCTGACGCAAATCAGACCGAAACCGGTCTGCAGATAGTAGGTATTAATAAAATAATCACCGAAGAAGATCATTTGGTAGGTATTATTTCTTTTTATTAGTTTCCAGTTCTAATAAGACATTTGAATAATAATGGCTTTCTGTAATAAATCTTCTATTTTCTAGTAACTTACATATAACTCCAATATATTGAAAACAACAATATTTGCATAAATATTAGGTATATCTATGATACAAATCTAAATATCTATTAGAAATGACAAAATCTACATATCTGATGATTTATTGTAGCGTCGGTGATTTTAACATTAAAAACCTTTTAACGCACATCTATTATTATTTTTGAAGGACTTCTAACATCAATTCGTTTACCATTATTTGATACTTGAATTTAATTAAAGCTCGTTAAACCGGAAATTATCATAATTTCGAGTTACCATAAACAGACGAACGAAAAGACTGCCCATATTCAATTACAGGTAGCACTCGTACTTTTATCTCAGCTTTTTCACTATCCGAATTAACGAAATTTCCCTAAAATTATTGCTTAGTTTACCGTGGTTCGATTTGTAAACTTCCGTATTTGTGTAGAAATATCGAATTTGAATTTCATCTACCTGGTCCCCGTATTTGTTTCCATTCAAACAATCTAAAACCGGTGATAATACGATAAACTAATAGGTTGAGTTTATCTTTTTAATTATAATACAGCTTGTATACCGAATGCAAAGTGCGTAAAGAAACAAACACAACATAGAATCGATCGAACGGGATGCAAATTGGTGTAAAGGTAATTTGAATGTCAAAAGATCTACCGAACCCTCCCTATAGATGTTTGATGTTTATTTAGTTTTCACTTTTTCTGTTGACTTTCACGGGACTTTGTTTAAACTAGCTCATGCCAATGTAAATAATATCGAACACGTTTTAGACCAATGTTTATATAGTAGTTTTTCTTCTTGTTCTGTTATACCCAGCGACGTTTGTTATTCTTTTTAAATATACAAGTCAGTAATATGATATAGGTATTCAAGGAAAATTATATCGATATCAATCAAATTAATGAGAAACTTCAACTCTTAAAAGTCTAATTCTACAAAGAAATCGTAATTTTTTGGTTTTAGGATCAATCTGGATAATCTTTCTATTAAAAGAAATTAAAGCAATATTCATTGGGGAGAACTACGCCTTTCTATTAAGATAGACGGGATAACTATTAATAGAGTATTGGGATGTGTCCCATTCACAATAAAGCAGATTTTTACGACTGGTGCCAAATGTCTTGACCGGCATTGTTTTTCCTTCTTTCGTATTGATCAATTTATACTAGTTCTTTAGAAAACATAAAACTGGTTTTTGATATGAATTACAACTACTGGACCAGCATGGGTGAAAAAAATCTCCATTTTTAATTTATTACTGTGTATAAATCGACAAAACATAATCAAAATTCACAATTTAAAAACTTTTGCCTGTCCCCATAATCATAGTGGCAGATGTAGTTTGATTAGGTGTGGGCTAGTTTATTTAAAAATAAAAAATAAAACTATAATATTTCTTGTATGTTATGTTGTGAGAGTCGTTCTTGTGTTTCAGGTTTTCAAGGAATTCGTGTATCCTGGCCATACATCAAATGTGACAGTGCCTCTACCGACGGACCAATAAGGACCAGACAACAGTATCGACCGACTGCTATTGCCGGGGCAACCGATAATCTTGCTCTGTTGGGCTTCGTATACGCCATACTCCCCCGGCTTGTGCACTGAACTGGCGAGAAATAATGAAACCTTTGAGTTCTTGCACGGTTTTAGAAACTGTATACACGACTTAAGAGACTCATGTAAATGGAGGCAAAAAGTCATTAAAGTAGACGAAGCGTAAGTATTGATTGGTAAAATTCAAGCTCTCCTGGTTCTTGTTCTAATCAGATTTTGTTTACTAAATAAGCTCTGTTTATGAAAATGTCGTCAGAATGGCGTATACCTGCGAAATTTAAAGATTTCTTCAAATAGGGCAGTTATAATAAATTAAATTTTCACAATGCTACCAACGTAATGCTAAACGTAGCTCCTTTTGTTGCTCGCTCAGTATACAAAACGTACTTTTTCCATTATTTTACAACTCAAATTGAAAATGCAGATACTCGCTCTGCAGTGCCCTTAAAGGACATTTTATTTTTCTTATTTATAGAAAATTAATGACCAAAAAAATTAAGAATATTCACTAAATAGTTGTGAATAGGGATTAAGAATGAATTGAAATAGAGTAATTCTTTCTTGATTACCGGCAATTTAATTTTTAACAGCTCTCTATAAACCTGGATACAGTAACAATTACATAGATTTATGCAAGAACAAAATACGCTGATTTCAAAATATCTAATGTCCCAGAGAGAGAAGTGTACCTGGTGAGTTAAATGTTATGGAAAAAATAGTTATACGCCTAATTTTCTTCCTGGACTTGATTTCATTCAAAATTTAAAGCTAAAAAGTACAGTCAAGTATAGGACAAAATTTGCAGTTTTTCAGGACAAAACTGGGGTTTACTTCGCTGGAATAAAAGACTGGGAAACAGTCGCTACAGTTAATCAATGTTAAAAGTGCGAAATTGATATTTTTTTTACAGAAAACTAAGCTTACAGATGAAGCTGAAGAAAAAGTAATTTTCACGCAAATTCTAAAGGAATTTGGCTTGTTTTCGGTTTCGGTTTCATGAAAAATTTCAAACATAAAATCATGTCATCACATTACCGCACATTGGAACATCATAAATCATTGAAAATAATTTAAACAATCCTGTAATTGTGAAAAATTTAGCCTATCAATCCGAAACATGTGGAACAATTAACACTTAAATGTTCTAAAACGAATTACATATTTACTATAGTAACATACATATGTATTAAGAGACGTATAAAAATAAAATGTGCAATAGTTAAACAGTAGTTGAACATCAAATATGCCGAAGGAAATTACCAATCTAATAAAATTAATGTGAAATTTCATTTTATTAAACTGAAACAAATAATTACTTACTTATGTATAGTATTGTTGAAGTATATAAAAATCGGTTTAATTTTTAAAGGTGTAATATTATAGACTATTTACCGGTTATGAGACGCACAATCAAAATTATTGTTACTTTCTCTTTCAAATAATGTTAGCCAATTAAATCGGCACATTAAAATGTAATAATACGATTTATGTTGTTTAATGGATACAAGTACCTAATGCAGATCTTTATATATTTTTTTTTGGTGTACAGAATTTCAACCTACCATCTTGTTTTCAGATTATAGAACCTCCTTCTTCACTTGGAAAATTTACAAATAGACACCGATAAATTATCGTCTTTTGGCAACATGGGCACAACATATTTCTTGTTTCACAGTTTATACGAACACATGTTCGGTTCTTACTTACAAACTTCATTTTGTACTTTGTATAAATAATTTACATTTACTTTATTTAGTAAACTGTTGAAGACAAATATCTAAACAAGTGATACCCTTGTTTTGTCGTCACTACACTATTTCAAAACACTTCTACACATTAAAAAAAAATACTAATAACACATCTTTTCTTTTAAGCTTATCACGACTGTATGTATGTGTGATACAAGAGAATAAGTTCTTTAGTTCGGACTGTCTTTGAATGTATTCAAATAACAGCTGAGGTTGTTGTAAAACTATACATATACTATACTATAAACCCTTTTGCGTTGTGCGTCCAGAATGTTTTTAGAAGAGAGCCAAGAACCAAACAGCTGGTTTGGAATTTCGTATAGACGTGCTAATTAGTAGTGTAAGCCGCTTCACCTCTTTCGGCGAACTGCTTTTTGTTGTCTCTTGTATTGCTCATCACATCCGCCGTTCAACTTCAAAAAGATAGAAATTACTTAAACAAAACCGAGTCGAGCATTCAAATCTCTTTTTAGCCCGAAAAAAACCAATCTCTCTTTTAATATTACATAAATCTCATCTTAGTTCTCTTATGGTGGGTGAATGGTGAAATAATGAAAATTGATGCTGGACACTTAATCGACACACACATATACGCACCTATACACGCACATTCTCATATAGAGAAAAATATTTTTTCTGGTTACGATAAAAGCCACAATAATAAATCTTCATACCATATTAAATTGCTGGTCGTAAAAGTCGTGCACTAAATTCTCCCTTTTATATCTTGAAATGTTAAGAGAATGTCAAGAGGTGGAAAAATCGAAAACTGTCATTTTAAATTAAATCCCAGCCTTCAATTACCAACCACCCAATCTACATAAATCTAAAATAATTATTGGACTTTTACAATTATTTTTATCATTTTTTTTGTCGTGTTAGTTCAAGTACTTAGTTGTTCATTGGGTGTAAATAATTTTCAAAATTGAAATATCTATTCTTCTATCCTTCAAATATTTACTGAGTATACAGAGAAGCGTGAGGTGTAAACAACACCATATTGTCGGACCTCTAAACAAAATTCCAAATAAATATTTTGCAAAACATAAACGTATCTATACTACATAAATAAAGACAGTAGCAAAAAAAAACTATGTGTCGGTGAGCCTTTCTAAGAAAACTATACAGTAGTCGAAACCCTTCTGCGGTCAACAGAACCCTTTATTTTATATGGAGCAATTCGCTACAATTTATTTTTACAACACTCTGGACCCTGTTTCTTATATACACAAAACTTTTATGGCATTGCAATTCAATCTAAACAACACACAACTTTCGCTTTCTATTTTGAATTCTGTCCAAATTTTTTGCTAGAGTTTTTGTCAAATGTGTACATTTCCGCATTCGGATGTGAATTCCCTTTTCAATGCTCTGAACTACTGACCAATAAATAAAATTTCTATTTGGAAAAGGAGTTTTAAGGAATTTGAAGAATATTCTCACTTTTCCATGAAATGAACCATAAATCGAAGTTAATTATATGGTTCTGGTTAAATCGGAATGAATCATATTGCTAAACTGTTCAAAAACCTTATATTTTTAAACGAATTAGTTTCATATATAACTTACACATTAATGTAAGTGAATCTAGCTATATAAGGCTATTGTAGGGACGGCCATTATTGACGATTTATTATAGTGTGAGTTATAATACAGCTAAAGTAAGATTGCTACATTGTATCCAATTACGGTTCAAATTCAGCAGAAGAGCCATCATCATATTGCTGATGCATCCATACGCTATAAAACTTGGCTTGGCGGCGGTATCCTGCGCTGTATAATTAAATAACTTGCAAATAATTTTACACGTATTCTTACATCGTAAATATTATATAAAAACAGGAGAATTGCTCGCAAATTTTCAGTAATCGCCGAGTGCCAAGGGATGCTCTGTTTCAGCTTGTGAGTCTTAGACTGCAGTCAGTTGAAGAACTTAAACTCTGCCTTGAATAATTTACAGGAGAATAAACAAATCTGCACATTACAGCAGGACCGTCACGTTTCTCCTTAAAACATTGGTTCCTATAGGTGTATACAGTCGGAAATTTTGCCTGAAGCCTCCGAAACTTTACACATGGGTAGTTTTTCGTATACGAAACAATGCTTTTAAAAAATACTTGATGATCCCGTCGATTTGGTCCGGTTATAATGCGAGGAGTTGCTAAGACACGAAAATAGTTCTTGAAAAATCTTCTCTCTTTGAAAAACAAGCCCAACGAAGGGCATTTTTACATTACTATAGTCGTTGCCATAGTCACTAGTCACGAAAGCTGCAATTTGCCGATCAATGTATAAAATAAAGATGACGATATAAACTACTGTCCCGTCAGTAGTGGTGTTATACCACATGTTTGGTCATGTGACTATAAAAACAAATGGCAACGACTATAGTTCAAAATAAATACAAAATCATAAAGGGCTGGTTTTTGAAAAATGTCGATTCAACTTTTAAAACAAAAACAGTTTAATACAGAGGGTTTGGTCAGCCTAATGTAGATAAACAACAACTAGAAAATATCTGTACTGATAGGATAAATATAAGTCTAACGATTACCTAAAAACTTTTTTAATGAATATTCCATGTTACCTAAATATTTTAAAAGCTTTAATCACCAATTAGTGGTATCTAAAGAAAATCGTGCATTTTAAGTCACCTATACCGCCTATAACGTATAGGTAGGTATAGGTATTTCTAATCATTTTATGTTTAATTGATATAGTCCTTTAATGATTTGCAGTATCTCTCCGAGTTATCTAAAAAAAAAAAACTATTCGGCCATTATCAAGTCTGGAATTTTGAATTAGTTTTACCGACAAATAACTGCTAAGGAATGGAACTTAATCTGAGGCTGCGTTATTTTTGTTTGTTGGATATAGCTATGGATGGCAGCGACCCAAGGAGGGGCTCAATAAAATATGTGACAGCTGGTTGTTCGTGAAGAGGGGACTAGTTTCCTTTAATATACCTCTACACACACATACACACATATGGTTGAGGAAAAAAAGAATCTTTTTATAAATGTGAACAAGCATAGCCTCCAAAATGGCAGTAATATTACTTGTAGTCACAGAATATCTCACTTTGGTTATATTTTCGCACATCATTAAACATTGTAAAAGTTATATTATAGTAAATCATTTTAAGTAGACTATACAGGACCTTTAGATAATTCGCAATAACACAAAAAAAATTATTATATACCATCTCGAATGACTTTTCATTTATTATTTATGTGCTTAACAAGAACGTATAAAAGTCATCCAGTTCTCCGGTAAATACAAAACTTCAATCTATTCCAAAGACGGCGATATATCTTGCGACAAATTTGCATAAATTTAATAAGAGTGGTTGGCAATAAAACTTCTAAAATTTTCATATTATATGTATTCATTTATTCCGATACTGATCACTCATAAATGAATAAGTATGTACCAGTTGCACTAGTGAAGCTTTTCGAGTTGGGAGCTCGACATTTGACTAAAATGACGATGGAGATCTGTTATAAAAGTATCTAACCGGCAGTGCCGGACTGGACAGGGGGATATGAGCTTTTGAGGGGCCACCGATAATCATTTAAGATTTTTTTTTGGATCAACAGATTAGAAACTTGTAACAGCAAAGGACATTATACAACTTTTTTTCAAATGTATCTTTGTTATCAAAAACCAAAAATTTGTCTATTTTCTATAATTTTACAAACTTTTAACTTTCTACTGCTGGTGGTGTTTGAATGCCGTTGTAAAATATGAGAGGAGTATAACGGAAAAAGACTTACCCTTTCGATGATGTCCTTTAGCTGAACCTCTCCGGTAAAGTTGTGCAGTCCCCCAACACTGATCATGGATGGTGGATGGTAGTGGTCCATTTAGAAAACACAACCATTAAAACACTTCGTCTTTAAACACTTCACATTGATAACTTCTACGGTTTAGTAGCAGTTTCACCCCGGCATTCACTCACAACACACACTATCTGCAAGACATTGACTATTTTACTTAAAATTTTGGTGTTGACTAGCCGATGTCTTCAAATCAACTGATTAGAAAATTTGTAACAACAAATTAGACAAAGGACATTATGCAACTTTATTTCGTATGTATCGTTGTTATCAAAAACCAAAAACTTGTCGGTATACCTACCTGTGTTTTGTACTATTGTGTCGTAAAGTTTTAACTCGATGTAACAGTTCTGTAAACAGTGCCGGACTGGCCAGGGGAGATATGGGGAGATTTCCTCCACAGATAATGAGTTTTTGGGGGCCAAATATCGTTTGAGGTGCCACCGATAAACTTTTAAGGTTCTTTTTTTGATCATCAGCTTGTTTTCTTATAAATTCCCCCTGGGCCAAGGTAAGCCAGTCCGGCCCTGCTAACCTGAGATGTAGATAATGTAGAATCCGGCTGAATAGTAAAGGTACACTGTCTCATATTGCTATTTAATTGGACCAAGTAGTTTATCAGTTTAATGAATACGAGCGTCTTATCATTTCACACCCTCTACTTCCACCAATATCAATTCCTTCGTTACATGTATGTATGTATGTATGTGTGTATATATGTGTGGAATTCATGTAAAATCAATAATCGTTAAAAGCGGATTCATCCGAAACGTGCCAGTTACGCTGTAAGTAATCAACTGATAACTCGCTTAATGTAATATTTAATCAAGCCGTGTCTCCCCTCTGTCACAACAGAACACAACCATAATCTTATTGTTAGTGGAGTTGGGCACCGATTTAATTGAATCCAACCTCCTTTATATGGAATACTCCAACAAGCTAATCTCCATAAAGCCAGGCGAGATGGAGAGAGATGGATAGTATGGAGGGATTTGAAAATTTACAAGCATTCCAATTTAACAGTTTGCTCAAGGCATAATGAAGTCTGGTTCGTGTTTTTCGTCAAAGATAAATGAAAGTGATAAATATTTTTAATGAAAAACAATCATTATATAACGAGAACATAAATTTAGCAAAATTTGTATAGATTAAAATAGGGAAGAAAAAAAGGAACCAGATTCTTTCAACCATATTTTTTTACTGGTTTCCAATTGGTCGAATGACATGAAATAGGAGTTAACTTGTCCACTAAATGTCAGAGATTCCGAAACGATCAGATAACATAATAATTTATTTAAAATATATGTTTAATAAGAAAAAAAAAGCTAATAATAAATAAAAACCCAAAATGGAAGAGAGAAAAAGATTGGAATTCTGATTTATGTAAACAACCCTGTTTCGTTTCTTTGCTACGATTAATTTATTATTCTTAAAAGAAACACAATCCTATCTATATACAGAATACGAATGGATAATTTCCCAAGCGATGTTGGGTAAGGTATTCATGCAGGCGTTTTCGACAGGCAATTATATCAGGTGATAGTTTTATATCTTGACATGTCGCCGGAAGAACAAGAACGTTGGGTGACTATAAAATATTGTCGAAGGCATTTGCATACATGTATGGTTCTTTTGAAATTACATTACAGTATATTTTTATGACGAGTCGTAAATGATTGGATTATTTTTCAGTTTCTTGCCCGTCCCTCGGTCCCGACAATCTTCTAACAAAGACGAGACATTTTCGGAGATATTTGACAAAATTTTTGCTTTTATGCATAATACCTACATGGAAGGTGTACGAATCGAACAAAAAAAATTTACAACAGGTCATTCTTGGTCTATCAACGTTCAAAGACCACTTAAAATTTGAACTGGCTTTTAAGAGACCATTTTAAATATTCATTTGTGGTGTTCGATTTACGTTCACAAACTTTATGACTTACAACTACATAAAAAAATAGGTTACTATAACTTGACTACATTGTGGATAATTTATTTCAATGTGGTAAAATAATATGTCTTATAGGTGAAGGCACGAGCAAAATTATTTTATGTCCATTTAATGTTTTTAGCTCATTCTTCTTGTTATTTTACAGTTTTTCTTTGCCTTTTGTTTTTATTATGTTTTGTGGTTGTTAACTAATTGCGACTATTTTATGATTACGATGATGTTGTTATAGCTTTAACTTATTGCTTGTTAATTTCAAATAAAAACGTGAAAATGTCAACTTGTCTATCTATCTTGTTCAGGAGCAAAAATTTAGAACACTAGATGATAAATTCTCAATTCTCAGAGACGGGAACTCACAAAGCTCTAACAAAACCTGTTAAAAGCACTCTTATCAGTAATTATTGTCTCTAGACATAATGAATCCGACAAAACGTACAGAAAAATTGCTTATTTAGCGTTTAAGTTTTAAAAATATTATTACTGGGACACTTTTTCTCTAGTGTTACTAGAGGTACTTTTTTTGCTTCTAATTATCAACTAGAAAGTATACATAATTGTACCATAAGAGCCATAAAATTTTATAGTCAATTACTCTTTTTTAATTAATTAACCATAGTATTGCAGAAATTTTTTATTATCAATTGATACTGTGAAACAGAAGAATAGCAATAATATTTCTGGTTGCTTTCCTCCTAAATTTTATTACCAACCATTTGTTGTTCTAAATCTCGGTTTGGCGTTCAATCATAAAGTCATTTACCTACCACTATTTTTTCCTACAAAACAGTGATTATCCAGAAAAAAGGGGAAAACACTCAAGCTTATTCGTGCTACGAGAGAATGGCAGAAAATGTTCAATTCTCTGTGTTCTGTGAGTTAATTTGCAAATTGCCGGCTAACCCTGTGCCTTTTATTTCTTCTAGTGGCGGATGCAGGTATAGGTATGTGGGCCTCAAACTTATATTTATTGAAAAGCCCTGAAACCCATGTTTTTTGAGTGACATAGACAAAATAAAGGTAGATTTTATTATCAAGTGTAATTTTTAGGGGTCTAATTGTAAGCTCCATTAGCTTCATGGTAGACAAGCTACTGATTTAAAACAAAAAAACCTTTTCTTTGAACAATATCGGTGCAGTGCAATTTCTATAAATTTCATACATTTTCTAATTAAATATTCCACAAAAATATAAAAATATATCCTGTAACGACCAAAAGAATGGAAAATTCCTTTGCAAAAACATCAAAACAAGAATAAGCATAATTAAGTTTGTATAACGTATAGTGCTTTTAGAAACGGCCAGCTGTATAACATCCAGATAACATGTAATATCATTTGGACGAAGTTATTGGGGCTTTCAAACTTAGCTTCAAGAATATCAAGGAATTTATCTCGAAATATATTGCTGTGAGAATTGCTAGTCCAATTCTCTTGATAGTATTAACTAAAATCTGAAACTGCGTCATATACTTGAGAATATAATAGATCCCAAGGTACTCATTGATACAATTTTTTTTCTTCTTGTCATTGATAAATATTCATGACATGAATTTATCGTTTATAATGAACTGAGTAATAAATATTAATGTAAACAATTAGGAAAGAACTGAGCTTTTGTTCTCGTGTTGCAGTCAATATGCTACTGCATCCGTTACGATAATATTTATTGAAAATACAACACCAGAAAATTGATTATTTACAAGTGTTTGTGTTTGAACAGTAGTTGTATTAATAAGAAAAATTAAGTACTTTCGTCCTTTTTAAAAGGACTAAGTTTTATTTTTATGGTAAAGTCGTCAGAATTGAAACAATTTCAGTTTCAGTTATATGATCCTACAGTGATGACGCACGCAAAGTTGCAATCGTGAACCACTTGAGCGGAAGTACTAAACCAAAGCTTCAACATCATCCCTTTTCAGCATTATCCTGTAACGATTAGAATGTGACCATTTTCCGGAGACTAGTAGTATTTACGCCATTAAAACACTCATCAACAAAATATTTATTACTTAATGACTAACACAACGAACTATAGAGAATCTCATGTCTCGTTTTCTGTGAAAATTATTTAAATATTTCCACAAAAATATTGAAAAAATGATTGTGATTTTATATCATTTAAAATATTTTTTCGATAATTTCAAGTTGCCACAACAAATTGTATTTTTAGAGCGATTTTAAGCTATATGGAAACGTTTGGAGCAGAAAATGTTATTAGCGAATAAAATGGAAACTAATTTACTTTTATTGATTTTTCAGATAATGCGGCAAAATGTCACAGTCTAAACAGCCCACCATCCCGTCACGTCTGGGCAAAGAAAACAGGAAAGGAAAGGCGATACCCGAAACGCAAACGACTGCAGGGGATGTCCGCCATAAACTTGGAAATTGAAACAGCTTAAACGCGCTCCAGTGAGCTCAGCTAAAAATAATAAAAAAAGGGAAAGAAAAAACGAGAAGAAAAGCAAAGCCCTACGTATACTTTAACATACAAGGAAATCAACAAACAAAGGGACGGTTTTAATTTTAAATCATTACCGTCTTTTTCCATAAATAATGATCATTAAATCGATTCTAATTAAATTAAATGTAGGAATTTGGCAATGTGGAAATTCATGAAGAAAGTCTTATTAAGTTTATAGGGAAAGTTTTAAAACAAAGCCGTCTATAAAATGCAAATCATTGATTTAATGTGATCATTTGAAGTTTCGATATCAAAACGAATTTGCAAAATCGATAATTCATCTGTATTTTGATAAATTTGATGTTTGATTTGTTATTTTAATGTGTTTAATGTAAATAATAGTGTTAGTTATTTATTTTTAAACTAAAATAAATAAATACAAAAAACTGTAGCCGGTCTAGCGACGGGTTACTGAAAAATATGCTTTCAACCCTCTAAATGTCCCCCGTAAAAAATTTATTATTTTTATATGTTTTATCTTCCATCTACTTACATTTCTTGTTCGAATAAATAAAGAAATTTATCAAATACATATATGGGATTAATGGTACGAGGTGTGAAATGTATACTAACTGTAAAAAAAAAGTGGAAAACCATGTATGAATTCGAGATGCTCTCGTATTCATAGGACGTAATATGACATGACGAGCTCGTAACAGAGGTATAAAAGGGCAGTAAATATAGCAAGGCTGCTTCTGGAATATGTATTCTCATGCTAATTTTATGTATCTTTACACATTCCACCATAAAACCTCCGTAAACAATATATTAAAAATATACCCAATGCCGCCCTTCAACAACTACTAGTCAAGTGAATATTTTCCTTTCCTCTATTTTCCTCCCCTTTACCGTTTACAGCATTTAAAATTGTTTGCAGAAAAACAACTTATTACAAAAATATTGACGGCAATTGATAAAAATTGGTTTGCGAGTTTGTCTAGTTTTTGTGCAAAACTTTTTTTATGAAGCAATTTGAAATAACAGTTATTTGAGTTACATATTTATTATAGTTCTGGAAGAGAAACAGGAAAAAAACTACAATTATAGCCGTCCGTTCGGAAGCATAGCAATCATAAAAGATTCAGAAATTACTATCGTCCATCAAGATTTTTATGACAATCGGACGGCCCTTGGAGTTTTGTTTTTTATTGTTTTCGTTTTGAATCATTTTTATCTAAAACGATTTTGGGTTTAGTTAAAACAAAAAAAAAAAAATTAATGGTAATGTCTATTTTTCTATTTTGTTGGTCGTTGAATTTAGTGCCTTTTTTTTCGGGTGGTAGCTACATTTCTTCAATTTTAGCGATTTTAAATGTGTTTGTTTTTCTTTATGTTTTAGTGTGGGAAACTTGTAAATTTTAATATCAATCATATTTAAGATAATGTGCAGTATATGCGAAAATTAAAGCAAATAAATGTTTATTGTACAATGTAATGAATTGAATACAATTCATAAAATCTAATGTGTCTATAAAATCAGACATTATAGATTTTTTTGAAAAATATGACTGTTTGAAAGCGACCTCTGTTTTATTTGTCATGTACCTGCATAGATGTAGGGACGACCTCTATTCGAATTCATCTGAACTATGAAGAACTTACCCACTGGTTCGAAACCCTGATACTCTATCGACGTTTCAAGTGCCAAGGGTAGACGGAATCTCAGCCCTTTGAAAAGATGTTTTATTTAGAGATATTTCGCTTGGAAATTACAATTTTTAGCTACTTTGCAACGACTCTGTATTTACATTCGTAGCTACCTCCTAGCTGCCCTTTTGTTAGGGATACCTCATTCTGCTTAAACAGTTTCGGATCTACTATGAAATTAATAACACTTGTTTCAGGGCCGCCAGTTTAAAAGGGCATCCCTGAAACTTTTCTTGAGTTCGTCAATTGAGGGTCCCTTCAAAAAACAGCACTTTGCTTAAAAATAAAAAGGGATCCAGTACAAAATTCATGCTGATCCCTACACGGGTCTTGAGATCAATTCCAATTAGATCCATACCTATATGGGAACCATTTTCTAATTTCACAATAATTTTCAAATAGGAAAGCTTTAAAAATATTCTAATATCTACCTTTTTTATTACAAAATGTAATGATATTTTTGTACAAATAGCATGTTTTATAACGTTTCCTTTATCATTACTGTTCACTTAGAATTTCCAGTCTTTTTATCTTGCTGACAACGTATTATATACCTAGAAATTTTACGAGCACAATGTCCTCGTTATTGTTACTTTTAAAACATATTTTTCTAAAGCTATAGGGAATTTTACGAGGATTTTATATGGACTGGAATACATTGAAAATACGTGCTTTACAAACAGTTGAAACTTCTATTTCCGTAAAAGAGTTGAATTAAAATTGTTAGTCGATTTCTTGACGTTTTCCTGTAAACATTAACTGCATTAGAGTGTGTTTGAAATTTTTCCAACGGGCTTCAAATTCATGTAAAATAAATAAAACGGAATTTAATTAAAATATTCGGACATACGAGCAAGAAATTTGAAACTCACTAATTAATTTGTTTCTATAAAGTATTATTCAAGTTTCTAGTAAGTAAATACCTTTATAAGTCAATTTGTCTCCGTGAAAATCTTTTGTACAATTTTTCTATAATCTGGAAGACTGAATTTCCCGAAAAACAATTTTCTTGGTAAGTACTTAATTTTATTCATACACATTAAATTGCATTAAATTTATCGAATAAGTATACTTACAATTATAAATATAGATAAACATTATTGTTATTAGAGATTTTCTTACATAGATCAATTATTTTAATTTAAAGATAATCCGGTCCTGTTATCCTACCCTTCTTGTTATGGCAGTACACGCTACAATCCATGCGTCGCGCTTACCACGCCTTTTTTCCAATGGTTGCCCGAAAAGCTTCCAATAATCTTTCAGTTGGGGTTAGATTCACTTATGGCGTTCGAACAGGCACGGATTTGATTTTTCAACTGGCGCTCATTGAATTTGCAAAACAACTAGGTAAATTTTTTTACAATTACAGACAAAAATGAATCTTTAACTTGGAAAACAATACAAATATAAACTTTCAATTTTCAGTTTCAATTTCAACAGTAGATACGTAATATAAATTATTAGACTCTTGTCTTTACAATTTTTCTGGTCAACTCTTTTATTTTGCTTATAAAAAATTTATGAAGACAAAATAGGCTTAAGCTTTGGAAACTGTGGGTTATTGCTTAGAGAAACAGTACCGTTTTGCCGTGTTTTCCGGGAAGCTAAACTATCTTTTACTGAATTGAAGGACTCTTGCTTGCTGTAAATTTTAAGAAAATGTCACCGCAGCAAACTGTAATCCCCCTTTCTTATTGATATTTCTTATTCATCTCGCTCATTTTGCCGAAAAGAGGAGTGAATTTTTCTCATTTTTCCTTCAGCCTTTTCTGTCTATCCTATTGTTATTTTGTTTAAGGTGGAAATTTTTAAAGCTTCTATAAATTTAGTTCTATTGAATAATTTCCAAAGCTCAACAAAAACTAGCAAAAAAAATGCGGTCTTTCTTTGTTGTAAAAATATGAGAATTACTTTAAATTTTAGTTATAACTAGGTATTTATTGCTTTCTTTCAACTCCAAAGCATTTACAAGAGGCAAGAATATTTCAGAATATTATCAGTTACCTAATTGCCATTGAAGAGATAAAATTTAAGACCACACAACAAGATACCTGATAAAGTTAAAATTTTCTGTTGTATGAAAAGCCCGATAATGTTACCTACAAATTTAACGCAATTAATTGGTAGGTATAAACTAAGCAAAATCAGAGGTTTTCATAAATAAGGCTCTTGTTCATATTTTTGTAGGGTGAAGTTGCCTAATTTGTACCACTTCTCAATTTTCGCTAATTTTTTCAAAATCTTGTTTCTGTAAACAGATTCACTGCATTCTACAACACACTTCCACCCTTTAGTTTTCTACAGGTACATGTAACAAAAAACAGCTTTTGATTTTATTGCCTTAAATTGTAACTGAAGGAAAGATGTCTACAAAAGGTACAATTGAGGAGACTCGTTTCGTTAATCGTACTTACTATCGATAAAACAAATCAGTGTTCAGTGATTTTCTTTCTGCAAGCATTCGACATTTCTTGTGAGTTGACAATTGTCAGTTGAAGTCGACAGCTTTCATTACGAAAAAATGCTAAAGGTATGATTTAGGAGGTGGTACAAATTCAGCAACTTTACCTCACTTTTCTTATAAGAATTATAATTCAATGATTGTCCGAAGCCAGCCTCCCAACTTTAATGAAATCTTGAGCATTATCTCAAATTTTAAGTTTCACAAATTTCAAATTTTTACTTTGCTCCTGTTTTACGTTTAAATATACCTAGATATTTGGGCTAATTAATGAAAATAATTCAAATCTTGTAAGACTAGGTTCTAGTCTGGTTCTAGTCACTAGAACCATGAAGGAACGAAAGACTTTTTGCCTAGACTAGAAAATTATAGAAATAACTAATATCAATTTATGCAAAAATCTGTGGCCTGTATCCCCTCCAGAAGGCTTTTTAATCATTGAAAGCAATTCTAAAAACCAAACCTAACAATAAGCGGAATGTATTGTTGTGTGCAGTTCGAATAAATAAAAAGTTTTCAACAAATAAACATTCCCCAACAAAAAAGTTATTCTAAGCAGATCATTCTTCATTTTAATTATTTGAGCCTCTTTTCGCTTCTAACAAACACAAATCAACCTTGACGGAATAACAAAACAATTCTTACCAACATTTTTTTTTTCTCCTATTTAAAGCAATAACAGTTCAGTTACATTTTCGTTATTGGTTGGTGTTTTGTCAATGTTGGTACCTATAGGTACAAGTGTGTGTGGCTTCTTTTTTATAGTATTTTTATGTTTACGACCAACGTGAGACGTTTGTCCTTCCATAAATTATAAAGATACACACCAACGGCTTCCTGGTTAACATTGCAAAAGGGTAGTTGCGGTCTAGATCCTTCACAGAGAAACTACAATATAAATCATCTATGTTGAATAATAGGAATAAATTTTAAAACAGTCGTAAAAACTGAGAAGAATAGATACCACATTACGATATTTCTGTAACAAATTTGAATACTTCGTTCTATTCGTTTACAGGCTTTTTTGTTATTATTATTGTTATTGTCTGTTTTGGTTTCTTCACAATTCTTATATTTAACGCTGATCTTTCTTTTACTCAAAACTGATTTATCTAAAGGCGAGAAACTAATGTTTGTTGGAAATATTCCATTTTATCGGCTGTATTTTCGGCATAAATCGAAACGCTCCAAATTCTAATTTGTTATTATACTACACTTTATCATTTTATGTCCGTCAAGATTTTTTTGATAGGTTTTATCATAATCTTGAACCAGAATAAATGCTTTTTTTGCGTTATCGTTCGTTCGTCTAACTGATACATTCTCCCTAGCACAATATAAAATTCGCGAATTTATGGTTAATATTACTTACATATAGTATAAGACCAAGAGAGATCTACCATAAAATTAATGAAAGTTATATCAAATGAAACTTTGGCCATCCAATATCCCCCTATTTGATATAAACATTTTTAGTATACCATGTGTACTAGAATCGTAAAATTTTTATATTGTCACCCTCATTTTCTATTGGTTCGTGTTGAAAACATGCGGAAATAAAAGAATAAAACCGAGGGGGTAAGAGGAATGGTCGTAAGTTCACCCTTATAAAGTTCATACGATCAAATGACTATGGGAGATGTGTTCTCATAGAATGGCGGACCGGACGAATATATTGCCAACTATGACGGATAAATGTAGAGAAGCAGCTGGTAAACTACTTTTTTTCCCACCTATCAAGTTCTTCATTTTAATATAAATGAAATTCCCGAATAGAAATGGTTGTTGGGACATCATGAAAATCCATCAAATTTCGAAAAAGATTGAGAACAGAAGAATGTAATTTACATCAAATTAACGCATGTTCTATTCAAGAACAAATGAATTTTCTATACGAATAGTTTGTGAAACTGAGATATCTGACCAAATTTTCACAATCTATTTGAAAGATAATAATCAGATAACATAAAAACAAATTTTGATTAACGTCTCGTAATTAACACAAACATTGCTCAAATTAACCAAATTTCAAGTTGTTCCAATTGATACTCACCTATGCGCCGAAATATCAATCATGTACCTACCTAAATAGTATCGAAAATTTCAATAACAAGGCAGTAAACAGTAAACAGATTGTGAGAATTTACATTAGCTAGGTGAAGTCGTTATGTAAACAATTTTGCAGTGGATAATTTACACGTAGGTACTGCAAACTGCAAGATATTTGAAAGTTCTGAAATTGAATACAAGTTTCGCCAATCACAGTTAAATTTGACTGTTGAATAAATTTCTGGAAATTGTTATTAAATGATTAACGTCGAATAATGATAATTAAAGATGGAAAAAATTGCACTTTATGCTCAAAAATAAATTCGGCTCATCATGTAAGACAAGAATCTACCAAAACAATTCGAAGATTTTTGCTAAAAAACTGGTGAAGTAATAATGAAGATCTTAGGAAAGGAATCGGTAAAGAAATTTCAAATTACAAATAATATTGGAACATTTTCATTTCAATATTGAACTACGGTCCTTTAAATTTGTTTTTTTTTGTCATCAACACTTATCCTTTATCATTATAGCAATGCAAACATGTGGTTTTGTTTTATTTTTATCTATGTCACACAATATTTTATCTTATTTATAGGAATTGTTCTCATTTTCTTTCAAATCTCTACGGTTGTTTATTAAATCTTGTTCGTCAAAAACTATACTCTTTCTGACAATTGGTATTATATCAGATTCACTAATCCAATATGAAATTTTCAAAACGTTGTAAAATATAGGTAAAAATTTGACTCTAATCAGTTCGCAGTGACTAGGCAAAAAGTCTACATTACAATAGATTTTAAAGATTAACTATTTTTATCTCACGTATCTAGAGAAATTCTATAGAAAATCTTCAAGTACCTATCATTCACAAGAAATAAAAAATAAAAATAACTGATAAAAATATTATCAAATACAAGACTGGAAGTTTCCTGAAGACAACCTAGACTCTCATTTTAGATTCGCATTTATTGCCAATTTAAAGACACTTGACCTAGCTAAATGCATAATTTCATAATTGTCACCAACTGTCGAAATAAACCATATCATCCACTTCAATTTATCTACACCTAGGTATATTAAGGACTTTTTGTTATTTCTCGTCTCAGTAATATTACGATTTCTGTAATTATCAAGAAAAATCAGAGCAATGAAATTAATTTTAACCTTTCTGGTAGTAATATTAGCAAGTAACGTATACAGTAAGTTTAGATTTTATTCAGGGAAATTTGTAAATTTTCCAATTATTCAGGTCCTAAAGGTTTTGGTCCTGTTGACCAGGAATGGGGTTTCGTTACTGCTGCTAGTGTAACAAATTATACTGATAGAGCACTAGTGATTTGGCTTCAAGGTAGACCTATGGCAGTTCATCCACTGATTAAGTGAATTTTGCTAACAATAGGTAAACCTCTTAGGAAACACTTTGTTATTAAAAAAAAGATAGATTCCAAAGATAACTACCGCATAGAAGTTTTATCAAACGTCTAAATACCCAAACGTAAGAGTTTCAAGTACAACAATAAACATTTTGAACCTGTTTCGGTTGAAAATGAGATAAAATAATTTTTTTTAGGTATTCGCCTTATGCGATACAATGTTTGCAGTTCTATGATGCAAAAGAACTATCTAAGGTTTGTAGTTTCTGATTTGTATTTCCGATACAAGTCGAATTAACAAACATCCGCTAAACAAACATTTTATTAAAACTCCTTTCCTGTATTCTTTGAAAAACACAAATAGTTTTTTAATTTGTGAGGAACAAATCAATCGATGATACAATTGTTTCGTATTGATTAGATTAAAGTATGTCGACCACTTCAAATTATTCTCATATATAAAGGAGTTATTATTACTTTTTCCAGTTCACATTCCCGATTTGTTAGACAGACGATTAAACATAAAAAAATGAAACTAGTTCTAACGATTTCATCATTATTGTTGCTCGTATCTGTTGTAATCGGTAAATTTTACCCAAAACAAGTAGCTCAAAAATTTACTAAATATTTTTTGTAATTTAGGTCGTCAAGGTTTCGGAACAACAGATCAAGAATGGGGATTTGTTACTGTCCGACCAGGAGCTCATCTGTTTTGGTGGCTCCATAAAACTACCGCTAATGTAACAAATTATACCGATAGACCATTAGTGATTTGGCTTCAAGGTGGACCTGGAGCTTCATCAACTGGTTATGGGAATTTCGCTGAACTTGGTCCACTAGATGCTGATTTATCACCAAGAAATACATCATGGACTAATGATGTTAATGTATTGTTTGTTGATAATCCTGTTGGAACTGGATATAGTTATACTGATAATTGGGAAGAATTTGCTACAACAAATGAACAAATTGCTGCAGATTTTGTTGTTTTATTACAAGACTTCTATGAAACTTTACCGGAATTGAAGAATACTTCACTTTATATTTTCTGTGAATCTTATGGTGGTAAAATGACAGCACAAATAGCATTAGCAATACATGAAGTAATCATACACACAATATACTTTATTGAAATATTAATCAATATTCTTGTAGGCAACACAGAATGGAAGTCTTGATGTAAAATTAGAAGGAATTGGTTTAGGAGATTCTTGGATTTCACCTATTGATTCAGTTTTAACTTGGGCTCCTTACCTATTAAGTGTGGTATGTACTCACCATTCATAGTTCCTTATTAGCAAGCAAGCAAGCAACCTTTTTTTGATTATTTTCATAAGGGTGCTGTTGATCAAAATGGCTACGAACAAATTATGAGTTATGCTAACCAAACAAAAGACGCACTAGATAATGGAGACTATGAATTAGCAACAAATCTGTGGAGTTACACAGAATCAATAGTCGAAAGCGTTACAGATGGCATTGATTTCTATAACATATTAACAAAAGTGTCTTGGTTTTTCCATAAGGGTAAGCAAGATATCACGATTATCGACTAAGGAATCAAATTGTTTTGTTAATTTTACAGGACAGTTACGAAAACCGACAGTACGAGATGATGTTGATGCGAAAATTGATGTTTTAATGAATAATCAGGTGAGAGAAGCGTTACAATTGAACGTTTCATGGGGTAGACAATCAGGTGCAGTATTTGAGGCACTCACTGCAGATTTTATGAAACCAGTAACTGATGTTGGTATGACAGTGAAACCATATAATAAAACACAAAGATTTTGAAACATACCTATTCTTATTTTAGTCGAAACACTCCTAAATACTACTAATATTAAAGTAGCTGTTTATAATGGACAATTAGATCTTATTGTTGACACTCCAGGTAAATTTAATCGACTTCTATCAACACTTAAGTTTAATCTTAATTAATTATTATTAGGAACGGTAGCTTGGGTGGATGTTTTGAGATTCAACGGTTCTTCGCAATGGAAAGATGCAACTAGAGGTCCAATCGAAGTAAATGGTATTGTTGAAGGTTATGTTAAGAATGTTGATACTTTATCTATGTATTGGGTGAATAGGGCCGGTCATATGGTATAGAATCTATTTAATATTAAATAATTACAATTTGTTATCAATTTGATTATATTTCTAGGTTCCTTTAGATAATCCAGCTGCTATGGGTTATATTTTATCGGAAGTGACCAATAATTTTGGTACTAAATAAATTGATAAGAGATTGAGAATTTCATTAATTTTGCAGTTTCTACAGAAAAATAAAGTAATGACTTTAATATCTCTACTTTTCTTTAATCAAATCCATGCTTAATAATAAAGTACAGTTGTGACGATTTACCAAGACGACAGTCGATACAGATGGGAATGTATTAACAAAGAATGGGCGTATGTTTTTACCGCGACTCTAGCCTTGGTAAATTGTCGGAACTATAAATCATTATTCTTCTACAAAAATTAAAAATCCAAGTTAGCCGGAAACAGCTTATTCAGTAAATTAGGAACAAGACTAAAGTTCAAGAGTTGATTATCGAGACTTGCAGCTGTGAAACTATATCTGTGTAACTTTCCGGATTTTTTCGTTATTTATCAATTTTTGATAACATTGTTCGTAATTTTAACATAGAGTGTGGAATAATTAAGATTTCTTTCAACACTTGTGCACGTGTCTCAATCATAATAAAATATTTTGTTCCTTCACTGATGTGAGAAAAGAAGCCTGAGTCATTGCACAATCATTTTTATTAGTTAAACTGAAGTTTATACAACTTGCAGGTATATAAAGGAACTTTTATTATTGCATCCCGTTTATTTTCTATCATTCTGTCAATTGAGAACCAAAAATGAATCCAAATTTAACAGTTTTATTATTATTAATGTTGATAACATCTACTGTAACTGGTAAGAATGCATTGCTAAATTCGATCTGATAGTGTTAACATACAAGCCGCTAATCCTTGATCCTTTTCCACAAAACGAGTGGTCTTTGCACAATGACCAAGTACTATCGTCATTGTTAACTTAGGTCGTCAGGGTTTTGGACCAACAGATCAAGAATGGGGTTTCGTTACTGTCCGCCCTGGAGCCCATATGTTTTGGTGGCTTCATAGAACTACCGCTAATGTTACAAATTACAATGATAGACCGTTAGTAGTCTGGCTGCAAGGTGGACCTGGAGATTCATCGACTGGTTTTGGAAATTTTGCTGAAATTGGTCCATTAAATTATAATTTATTTCCAAGAACGACAACATGGACTAATGATGTTAATGTATTGTTTGTTGATAATCCTGTTGGAACTGGATATAGTTATACTAATAAACAGGATGCATATGCAACAACAAATGAACAAGTTGCTCAAGATTTCATTTTTTTACTACAAAATTTTTACGAAATGCTACCTGGATTTAGATCTGCTCCACTGTATATATTTTGTGAGTCGTACGGTTGTAAAATGACAGTCCAAATAGCATTAGCTCTACATGAAGTACAAATAATTCAAAAACAAAATACGGATCATTGAAATATAAATGAAAGATTTTTGCAGGACATAAGAGGTGGTCTTCGTGGTGTACAATTAAAAGGAATTGGTTTGGGAGATCCTTGGATTTCACCACTAGATACAGCTTTAAATTGGGCTCCTTACCTATTAAATAAGGGTATTATTAGTAAAAATGACTATTTCAACATTCTGGATTTGGCTAAACATGCACAAGCTGCAGTTAATGGTGAAGATTATGAATTTGCAGCATATTTATGTGTCAAAACATTAGCACTAATCGAAGATGTTACTAATGGTATTGATCCTTACAACATATTAACCAAGGTTTTCGGAAATACCTGCGTGCTGGTAAAGTAAAATTACCTGTAATGGGGATTTTTAAATTTCAGAATCGAACGATAAGAGATACCATTCGTTCTAAAATTAATGTTTTAATGAGTAATCAAGTTAAAGATGCCTTAGATTTACATGTTTTATGGGGTACACCAGTAACAATAATCCTTAATTCCCTTAAAGATGATATCATGAAATCCGTAGCCGATATTGGTATAAAAAAATCGTATCAACCGTACAAATTTCAATAAACTTTCTTATTTTAGTTGAAAGACTTTTGAATACCACGGGTATTAAAATAGCTATCTATAATGGAGAACTAGATTTATTTGTTAATACACCAGGTAAATTAGAGGAAAAGTCTGTAGGTATTTAGTATTAGTTTTAGTTCTTTTCCAGGCACAGAGGCTTGGATGGATGGTTTAAAATTTGATGGGTCCTCGAAATGGAAAACTACAGTTCGAGACCCAATAGAGGTAGATGGTATTGTTGAAGGTTATGTTAAGAAAGTTAACAATTTAGCTATGTATTGGGTTAACAATGCTGGTCATTATGTATAAATTCTATAAATATTGAATAATTGAGTAATTTAGTAAAATTTTGTTATTTCAGGTTCCTACAGATAATCCAGTAGTTATGCATTATATTTTATCTGATGTGACTGATCATTTCGGTATTAAATAAACTTTCATTTAACTTTTCGTCTTTTTGTGTTCAAGAAAACGAACAAAAAGAGAACCGAAGGCCACAAATGAAATGTAATATTCTTGATTGCAATAGCAATGGACTAACTCTGACTATAATACAGGCCTGTTAACGATAAAAATACCACAAGCCTCCGAGACGAATCAAAAGTTAATAATCTGGCACTATCACCAAGGCTATAAATTTTTCATAACATATTGACCGCAACTAATGAATTTAGTATAATAGTAAAATAAATCAAAGTGTTTGCAAAAGTTTTTAATAGGTAGTTATAGCTGACGCAATTTACCGAGGCGAGAGCTTTGGATGCCCACTAGAACATACAGACTACCAGTACCACCTACAAAGAAACTTGAGTGGTAGTGCCGCGGCATAGATGTTATTCTAGCATCTCTTATTTGTTGAAAGTAGTACAACTGCGTCAACTCTCGCCTTGGTAAATTGTCGCAACTGTATATAATGTTTCACTAATACTGATGCAATTCAAACAAAAATCCTCATCTTTATCTTCTCCCCAACCATTTACAGCTGGAAATCTTGGTGATGAAGATGAAGATTATCGTTTGAATTGCATTGAATGTTGACCAATGATCATCGATTCTTTATTGCAGTGTAGCGTCCGAATTACGCTTCTGAATCAGGCATAATAATTTTAATTATGATTATATACCTATCTGATAATTGTTGAAGTTACAGACAATAATATCAAACATTGATAAATACAATAACAGACTTTCCAAAAACTCTACAATTCTATACATAGTTTCGCACGTGCCAATGTTATCATTGAAAAAGCACATAAACTTTGATAACGATTCCTATTGATACAAATTTGTTAAATCAAAAATTACTCTGGCCAGTGCCAAAATTCGCACTTTCAACAAAAATTGTTAAACATTTTTGCTTCATCATTTGAAAATCGACAACCGACATTCATGTGAACATGTTGTGTATATAAATTAATTTCAACAAAGACCTATTTCCTCCTGTAACCTTGATAATGCACGTGTAGCAATTATTACACTTCAATAGATGGTACTTTTTCAATTAGACTTAAGTACACAAACCACTCTTAAGTTACTCTCGTCGATAGGTATATATAAACGAATCACTGTCATTGTATTCAGTTAATGTTTTGTAGTGATCCCCAAAAAATCAAAAATGAAATTAATTCTAATAATCTTAGCATTATTATTGCTCGTATCTAATGTAATAGGGAGGTTCTACACAGGGAGGTGTATAGAAAAATTCACTAATTGTAAATATGTTTTAACTTAGGTCACCAAGGTTTTGGGGCAACAGATCAAGAATGGGGTTTTGTTACTGTCCGACCTGGTGCTCATATGTTTTGGTGGCTTCATAGAACCACGGCTAAGGTTACACGTCCCACTGACAGACCATTAGTGATTTGGGTTCAAGGAGGACCTGGAGATTCATCGACTGGTTTTGGGAATTTTGCTGAAGTCGGTCCATTAGATGCCCATTTATCGAAACGGAACACAACATGGACTAATTATGTTAATGTATTGTTTGTTGATAATCCTGTTGGAACTGGATATAGTTTTACTGACAATGAAAGTGCTCTTGCTACCACTGTTGAACAAATTGCTGCAGATTTTGTAGTTTTACTTCAAAATTTCTACAAAATAGTACCTGAATTGAAAGACACTCCCCTTTATATTTTCGGTGAATCTTATGGTGGTAAAATGACCGTACAGATAGCATTGGCAATTTATAATGTAGAAGAACAGTTAATATGTAAATCATCGGAATATAAATTAATCATTTTTGTAGGCAGTGAAGGCTGGTACCCTTGATGTAAAATTGAAAGGAATCTGTTTAGGAGATCCTTGGATTTCACCTATTGATTCAATCTTAAGTTGGGCTCCTTATATGTTGAATGTGGTCGTACTAGCCTCATATCTATTTCACAAAAACTTATATTCTTTTATCTTTGATTACGGGTGTTGTTGATGAAAATGATTACGAAAAAGTCTTGAATTCAGCTAAAGATACACAAGCTGCAGCAAATTCTGGAGATGATCAATTAACAGCCTCTTTATTACTTAAAACCGAAAAGTTAATCTTTAATGTTACCAATAATATAGATGTCTACAATATTCTAACACGGATTTCTGCTTCTGACAAATTTTGTAATGGTGAAAATTTCCAAAAACTAGGTGCAAAAAATAATGTTCAGTCCAAAATTGATGCTTTGATGAATAATCAAGTTAAACAGGCTTTACAATTAAATGTTCCATGGGGTTCTCAGTCAAATCAAGTATTTGACGCCCTTATCAACGATTTGATGAAACCAGCAACAAATATTGGTAAGTAGTTGAATAAAAAATAAACAGCACAAGTCTTGATAAGATGTGTTATTGCAGTTGAAATTCTCTTGAATACCACTGATATTAAAGTGGGTGTTTATAGTGGTCAACTAGATTTGATCGTTAACACACCAGGTAAGTCAAAAAAAATGCAATTTTGTGAGTCCATGCTGAGCGAAAGCTAGTCTAGTATGGTCGAGGTCACCGACGCCCCTCTGAGCACGCCCCTGCTATATTAGCTCAGGGGAATTAGGCGTTGACGATTTTAGGATGCACCATGGATCTACTGATACCTGATTCTCAATCCAGGTTCACGTGATACTTTAATGTTAATCAATATTTTAGGTACACTTGCATGGGTGAATGCTTTGAAGTTTGATGGATCTCCTCGATGGAAAACTGCTCCACGAAATCCAATCGTAGTCAATAATGTTATTGAAGGCTATGTTAAAAAAGTTGATAAATTAACAATGTATTGGGTGAATAGAGCCGGTCATTATGTATAGATCCTGTTAATTTCCATTCATTACAATATCTCATAGTTATATCATTTCAGGTTCCTGTTGATAATCCAGCCGTTATGCTTTATATTTTATCTGATGTGACTGATAATTTTGGTATTCAATAGATGGTAAATTGAAATAAAATGCGAAAGTTCTCATAATTTTGCCTTAATTAGACCTTTTTGTTTAATAAAATCACATTAAAATATTATAATAGATTGATAAATAAACATGGACTGCTCTCCCGGCGCATCCACCAAAATTTACACCGCAGTTATTTCACTGTTTCGTAATAACTGATATTAAAAATGAAACAGAATCACTAATTCGTCATTTTAATGATAAACCTTGAAGTCTAATGCCCCACTTTGTAACATTTGCAGTGCTTGACTGGCAAGCTTCTAGCGCACAGGGTAAAATACCTTTTGGTCCAGCGAAGGCAAGTTATCTTGTCTCAATGCTCTGGGCCAGATATAACATTGCTCCAGTTCCTAATCTAGAATATACGTATATAAGGCTCTTTTACTAATGAAATTTCAGGTTTAAGAGCCTTTTGTATGGATCAAAGGGTATTAGTAGCCCTTTAACACGTCGGACTCTAAGGTATTAGGGTTTGCTTGGTTTATGCACAAATCTGACGTTATTGGCATTGTGTACAAAAGTTTGATACTGGCGTGGCCTCCATGGGTTGTACCACGTGGCCTACCGAGAGTTCTTCCAGCTGACCGGTAGCCCAGTCTAACAGTCAATATCTGCCAATACCGTAATTGGAAAAATGAACATAGGAATATGAATGGTAGACGATACAGGTCCAAAATACTTGATACATTTTGTTGTTTTTTGAATAAAAAAATTTATTTATAAAATAAAATACGTTTTCAAAAAAAAAACTGAAATAAATTAAGTTGGGCAACTGTATACATTGATACACTTGTCCTCCGATACGGATACAATTTTGGTAGAATCAGGACTAAATCTTACACCCCAAACCTAAAATAATTAATTTTAGCTCCAATACACATTAAAAATAATAATAAACTAAACTAACCTGATCATTATGTTCTTTAAATGTATGAATACATTGTTTTGAAGCAACTTCCCAAACTTTAACAGTTCGATCCGAACTCCCTGATACGAAATGCTTACCATCTGGTGAGAAGGCAACACTTAGCACCCATGAGGCATGTCCGGAAAGTGTTCCAACAACATTTGCATGTTGTCTATAATACATAAAAAATTATTATTGAAAAATTTCAATTAATCGATTTTCTTCTACATACACATCATATAATTTCATATGCCCATCATCAGATGCTGTTAGAAGTAATTGTGAATCAGGTGAGAAACATAATGATCGTATTGGCATCGCATGACCATGTAAAGCATGACATAATTTATTATTAGCCACATCAAATATACTGATGATACCATCAATAGCACCGCTTGCTATATATTTTCCATCGGGACTCTAAAATTGGTCGATAATTGTTAAAATTTGGTAATTTTTAGAACAAATATAAAATATAAGAATTACATAAGCTATACTGAGTATAAAGGCGTCTCGTGTATCCAGGGTTTGTTCAGCTTTAGCTGTTTCTACATTGTACACGGTTATTTTACCAGCATGTGCCCCTGATATTATATATTTATCATCCGGACTAAATGCAACCGTCCATAGATCAACAGGACCAACATCAACATTAGCTATTTTCTCACCATGATCTAAATCCCATATACGCATACTGGAATCCAATGAACTAGATGCACACACTACAACAAAATTATTCTATAATATTGTACGAGTGATTGTTGAAAATCTAAAATACATTTGCCATTATTACTACATGCAACTGAAACGACACCCAATGAGTGTCCTTCCAAATTATGTTTTAAAACCAAACGGTCCTCCTGTAATTCCCAAACTTTAACTAAATCATCAACACCACCTGTTATGATATAATCAGTGGGTGTATCATCAGACGTTACGGAATCCCTACAACAGATAGTTGATTGTATTATAGATCCAATATGTTATATATTGGGCCAGTTTCATAATCAACATTATTCCGTAGCTAGTCTGCCTAAACATGTGCCTTATCTGCTCATGGACTTAGAATGTGATCTTGCCACTTATTGTTAATTTAAAGTTGATTATGAAACTTGTTTGGTGTGATAGTATTACCGTGATTTCTCATCATCACCATCGGTTTTATCAGGTTTAGGTTTTTCATTGGAACGCCGGCCCCATGCACAACTCCAGATACTTTCATCATGAGCATTATCTTTTTTATGTAAAACAGAAAACTGAAAAATAAACGAAATTATTTATTATTTAATTAAATAAAGTTTCATTTTTAAATATAAATAAATTACCATAATTGAAGAAAAATTAAATGTTTGATTCTAACCTCTTTAGTTGTTGTCTACAGGTTTGAGGTTATGTTAGCAAAGAGTTACACCAAGTTACAAATAATTACAATTGCATTGTAAATAATAACTTCATGTAATACATTTGCCTAATTCCTTCTCATATAAATAATAAAAACAACACAGTTGCAATAAATTGAAAAGTTTCGATTGAAAAATAGAACTACTTTTTGAATTTAGCGCTCTTATTCCTCAGGCAGACAATCTGATAAAACCAAAAATTACTAACTTTCAGTAATTTCCCTGAAAATGGACAGCATCACTAGACAGCAAGAAGTGCAACTTACCCAAGCACAAACCGCGTTTATGCCACCCCAAATCGGGGGTGCATTATCCGAATTATTGACCAACAAAATTCTGAATATGTATCACCAAGCCGGAAACTCATTTTGTCTCCATGATTAATTGTGAGTATCTTTTTTCCTAAAAGTTTAAATCTTGTGCTATATGAGTTTGGGTCAGTATTTAAGCCGATTTATTTATCATTATCCCAAAGAAGATGTCTCCCGTTGGATTTTATTGAAAAATTCGCTAAGCTTTATAAGGTTTGCATAAATCTCAGTTCCTTGCTTTCTAGTTCATTGAAAATGCTAGAACGATCATTTCATCAGTCATACACGTAGTTGTTTTTGAGGCAAAACTTCAATTCTGGTTTAATTACCTTATTAGTATATTATACTACTACTACTACTGCAGTTTTTTGCAGTAAAGACGATAATTTTCCTTACTAACAATGAATACTAGCATACGAATTTAGCGCTTTCTTATTTTAGTTGTGTCGTCTGACGATCGCGGCGCAACAATCGAGCTTCCATGTTCTCCTCAAAAAGTGTCTTTTCTCATGGTGTTCTCTAGTTAGTCTGGCAATGAGTCTGGTATCTTTCTGAAGTTTGAGGTTATGTTCGTTAAGATTTTGTAATTCAAAAAGAAATTGTTTATAAAAAAATGTCTGCAACATTTAAAAATGCAAAGAAAAAATTAATACAAACAGAATTTCGGCGAGCTTTAAGTGAGCAAAAGAGTAAACTTAAAGAAGTCAAGAAGATCGATTCACCATTAGCCAAATATCCTTTTTATCGCTATTACATCAATGTTTTTCTAGTTTTTTGTTAAATGTGCCATTTATAACGGCCACGAAGAGACTTACTGATATAACGACCATCGTTACATCAGTAATTGTTACCCTGTGGAATGAAATATATTGTATTCTTCTATGTTATATCCGAAAGTGTCGTTACAACCGACGTCGTTATAAATGGCATATTCCATAGTAAAATTAGCTTTATTACTTTCCTTAACATCTGTTATACGTATAATGAACAAGGCCAACTGACTTGTATTTTATGTAAATCTATTGTACGATCCGAAACAGTTTGGCCAGTTCATATAAATTCTAAACAACACAAAGAAAATGTAGAATTAGCTAAGAAACTGAAACAACGTACAAACAACTTTACCACACCATTAAAACGACCAATAACACCACCATTAGTTGCTGAAGTACCCGAAAAGAAACCTAAAGGTATTTTGAAAAATTCCAATTCAAAGTCGCATACAAACGTAGAAGAAACGACGAAAAATGAAATACCTGAAGATTTTTTTGATAATTCTCCAAAGCCACAAACAACTCCAATTTTACCAGTTCGTAAAGCCACTACAGAAAAAATGGTTGTCGATCAAGATGATACAAAGGATACTGAAGAACTGCCTGAAGGATTCTTCGACGATCCAAAATTAGACGCTAAAGTACCAATTTATTAAGTGATTTAAATGAACACAATTATAATCTTCTTTTTGATAATTTTTAGGCAAGACATCAAGAATACAAAGATCCGGTTGAAGAAGAATGGGAGAAGTTCCAGAAAGAAATCCGTGAAGCTGATAGTAAAAGTGCTGCTATTATTGCTGAAGACCAAGAAGAAGCCACAACTGAACGACAGATTGATGAAATTGATGAACAATTAAAAAATTTGTCCAAGTAAATCAAAATCAATTCTTATTTAAAACACTAATTGAATAATATTGATATTTTATGTGTTTTTTAGAGTTTTAGATTTCGAAAAAAAGAAAGAACACATAATTTCTGTATGTAATGAATCGAAAATTGTTGAAAATGAAAATTCAGATGATGAAGATTTTAATGAATTTGATGAATTTCTGGACTGGAGATCGAAGAAATCATTTAAATAAATCAAGATTTTTGGTGTATTTGTATATAGGTAATAAATACTTTTTTATAGCTTTTTTTTTTTAATAATACTTCTCCTTTCATTTTTGATGATCATAAAGAAATACTAACGACCGGTTTCACCAACTATTTAACTCGTTCTTAAATTTCTAATCCCAATTAAGCTCCCAACTGAAATGGTGTCATTATAACACCGGATTGCTTGAGTCTAATTCACGCAGTTAACTCAGGTTGGAATTTAAACCGTTCTTAGCTAACACTGAAGTTGAAATGGCTTGGTGAAACCGGCCGTAAGAGATGTTAGTAGCAAATTTAGTATGAAAGTAATTAATATACTTTAATAAAGTTAAGTCGGCTTTAAAAGCAAAAACTATGTACCACTAAAGAAAAAAACTGATTTTTATTCAAACGGACAGAGTCGAACTGCGTGTCGTAGCCAGTTTTCTTCTAATTTGCGGTAGCCATATCGACAACAAAAATTGGTTGGCACTTTTATTCAAAAATTACTTGTTGCTCAGTGCTCTCCACGCCCCGCCCACAATTTTATTAGTGGCGCAACTCGTCTCTGCCCTGACCTGACTTGACTTGACTTACTAATATCGTGGCGTAACTCACCTCTACCTTGTTTTATTATCTGACAATGTCAGGAGGCAATTTTATCCCCGTTTCAAGACTGTCTGACCATACCATAAATAAAAGACTAAATATTTTTCAATATAATAGCATTTTAATAAAATTATATTGGCAAATAGGTACAGTTATATGTGAAAATACAAGTATACAGTATACAAGAGTATAAAGATATAAGCTATAATAGAGAAGAGTATATTAATAAAAATGCATTGATATACACTAATAATTCATGGTTTTAATTCAATAATTTGTAAGCAAGCAGAGCTAAGCTCGTGTGTAATATTTATCAATAAATTTTTGTCTTAATTTACATGAAATCAGCAAAAAAATCGAGTGGTAAACCTAAATCTAATAATTTCAAATTCTCTATAATAACAATAATAATAATAGATGATTAGAGAAAATTTTGGATGTATTTTCTATAAATGAGCGCAACTGTATGTTGTATGTTTGCTTGTGATTTTCTACGTATAGGTATATATTAATATAAAGTTAATATAATTTCGATGATAAATCGGATTGCGATAGGCAGAAAGTTTTCCCATTACCTTCTGTCTATCTGAATCCATTCTAAAAAAAGCTATTAACATACAATCACAGCTTTGTTTTGGTAGTATCACAAAATATTCCCAGTATTTTTTGTACCACCAAAATTAGATTTTTATTTGAATTAAATGATTAAAAAGTATAATATATATTGTTTCTTTTTAAAGTAGATGACTAATTTCTACAATTTCTATCAATTGTGTGCTATTCATGTGTAATTCAATTTCAAATATCTGTGCTAAAGAACTTACTATTTTGTACGATTTTTTTTATTTTTATTATTGTGTAATACTTCTAAAGATGAGTATAATGAAGAGAATTTACAGAATATCATACAAATCGATATCTATATAATTCAAGTTGATTTTTATATGTGATGAATGGACAAATGTTTCAACCTTTCCTGGTCCCTTACATCACTAATTACTACCGAAGTAAGTAAAGAGATTGTAGAAATATCATAATAATAGAGTTAAATATTTGCCCTTTATAAAGACAATTAATATGTGTATATGTGGGTACATATGAAACGAGCTTGCTAACATCAGGACAATGCGCAAAAGCTATCATTATTTTTTGTTTTGTTCCGTTCGGACAATTTATTATGCCTTAGGTTCTTGTATTTCAACAGTGACACTCTCCAACATGGGTGTCGTTGCTGAACTAGCCATTTTAGCGGTTTGTGGAGGGCTCTTATTGGAGCGGTTTGATGTAGCTGATGCATTACTGCTACCACGGGAGCCTCGTCGTGATCCTAGAAACAAACGCCCTACGGTCGGGTAGACAAACAAAACTTATTTAGACACACAGGTGCAATGATGAATTGTGGTGGTGGTTGAACTACAAAATCGATATAGTCTTCAAACAAACAAACTCGTCATGATAATGATAATTAAATGATGCAAAAAAGCAATGAGTGGTGCTTAAAAATTAAATATATTAACCTTCTACTCCATCCAGACAAGCATTAAACAAAATTTACTGCAAGATTAATCGGGTACTTGGTAGATCTGATAAAAATTTGATTAATTATTATTCTCGAAATATTATGTCAATCTATATTCCAACCATCTAGTTAAATACCTACCGTAATGTTCAAAAAAAATCTTATATCAATTTACCGGCAAACTACTAATTTTTTATTTATTTTTTTTCAAATAAGTATCGCCTATATTGAGCACGTTTATCATCATTCCACTTCGGATATAATGGTATTTCATTAGAATTTTGTACCTTGAGAATTCGGTGAATGAGCCCTTAATGATGCCATACTGGGTTGTCGGCTAGGTCCTCTAGCACTGGCTCGAGATCCTCTACGTTCTTGATGCAGCAATTTATTTTCCCTTAACAATGAAACGTTCATCAGCCTCGGGTTGGGTGTGTTGAATATAGTTCTATTCTCTCGCCATCGGGCTCTGTTCATCAACAACAACAACAAAAAAATCTTTTTAGCACGCTAATTGGAAAATGTTCCCATTTTTCATAGAACTCGTATAAGTACTTCAAATATACCTATACGATTAATCTACGTATACCTATATACCTCCAGTTAAATAGAGACTTAATAATTAAAATAAGAAAACATACATGAACTGGGAGAAAAATTGAAATAGTATATAAAACAATGGTTTAATTAAGACTGTCAGAAGCGAACGAAATAAGAACTAAAATGAAAAACAACTGTAACAATGAATACAATAAGGGATTGCCAAGGGAACTATAGAAGAGGGAGAGAAAAGAAAATCATGTAGAATACCGGTCGCATACTTGATGTGATTCAGAGCAAAGTCATCATCATCTTTGTTTGCTGACTGTCGGTGTTGAACGTCAACGAAGACTTTGGTATTCAGTCCGTAGTTTTCATCGACTTGTTTTGCTTCCTCCACAGAGGACAGAAAGAATCCGTCAATCTCTATTGTACTTCTGTCTTTCACTGTGTAAGGTCGCATGTCGAGTTTTTCCACTCCAAGGCGAGAAGACTGTCAACGAAGACTTACGAGAACTTGCTGGCAGAATACCGTTTGACTGTCAAAATAGTCTCTATTGACAATGACTTTGATCTGAATCACCTTGATTACCTTCCAAGGAAATAGACAAAAGTTTGTATTTCGAACAAACACAATAAGGGTCAAAAGGGTAATGATAATTAATAGGAGTAATTTATAAAAAAAATCAATATCTTCAAAAAGTCTATAAAACACAAAAAAAATGTATACCTAATTGAGTTGAAATTTCGCATTGTTTGCTTAATTAAAGGCTTTCCAGTTCAGTTAATATCTAGCAGTTATAATTATCGATTTTCTATCATTTTAAATCACTAGAAACCCGAACTATCGAGCTTGAAAAAGTCAACTACAACAATTATTATAGTGAAGTTGCTTAAAATTTAACTAAAATGAAAAATTAATCCACTCACTAAAGGTACTTAATAGTATGACAAGAAAATTTGACTCTTAGAAGAATAAGGTTGTTACCTATATGCTTTTATTTAAATCATTTGGGATCCTTATTTTAATATGCATATTATAGAAATGGAGAATAAAAGGTTAATTTTACCCTTAGGATTTTTGAATAATTTCAAAATGAATCCTTGCCTGATGAATTCGTAATCAAAGAACTAAGTGCACTGTCGGATTAGAGAAAATTAAAAAGCACGAAGACAAAAATTGATTTCTTGTCAAACTATTCAAAAATGTCAAGACTCCAGGGGTCATTAAACGTAAATTATTATTTTTATCAAATTTTGAAGCCCTCTTCTAATGTTGATCATTACTATTTCAATCACCTATTATTATGGTGTCGAATGATAGAAGGTGACGAATTATCGAGGTTCTCATATATGTATTACACGTATGTAGCTTGTATTTACATATAATTGCCCATTCCATACTATTTTATCGAGTGAGTCCGAATCCTGTAATTTATTTGTGCCAATATCTGGATGCTTTTTGTTTATTTTGCGATACGGATAACAAACATTTTCACCTGATAAAACCATTCAAAATGACATGAATAGGACAAGTTAACACAATGTTTTTTGTGTACTGAAAAAAAATCCTGAAACGTTTGAAACAGATAAACAGGATTCGAAAGGAAGGAGTAGAATAACTAGAATCCTTTCAATAATCATTCAGCATTAGATAAGTAGGTTTTTCTCATGCAACAGAAAACCAAATTAATAATTTAAATTTACATGGAGAAGCAATACAACTCAAAATAACGATAGTAAAACATGGTCACGAGAAGATTTTATAGTTCCCTTTCTTTTTGAATATTTCATGAAGAGGACAGATTGGATGTCTGTGCAAAAAAATATTGAAAGCATACATGTGTACATTTATCGATTATATGTAAATGTATCTATTCAGCAATACAAAACCATTCCACCAACCATATATTTCATTTATAAATTCGAAAATTCAGTAATAGTAGAGGAGAATTGGGCGCTAAGGTGAACGGTAACGCTAAATCGAGGAGGTGACTATAATAAGAACAATGTAACACAAGCGATTTGCACACTTTTCTAATGCGATTTGACGTTACTCTTTACTTCCGAGGTTTAAAGGCTTCATGTAAAATCCTGAAAGTTCCACAATTTTCGGAGATGAGTAGTAAAAAAACAAGAAAGATCTGCACGTACTGGCTCATTATAGCGGTCGTTTTAGAGAGGTTTATTATAATGATAACAATACTTGCACACATTTTAAAGAGCGTAGTAACGACGTGGAAAATGCACTCTTCAAAACTATTCAAATGCAGCACTAACTGCATCTTAACGTTTTGAATAATGATAAGAACACACTTATAAGCTGCTTTCAGATGGTCGATAACAATTTTTTGTTAAGTGGAAACTAGATTGATCTCCTGTTGCTTTGCAGCTCATGTTTCTTAACTGTGAGTGCTATAACTCCTACCCTGAACACATTTATTTGTTAGTGTTATCAAAATAGTTATGACTTATTGTTCAATAATCGAAAAATATAGAACTGAAATATTGACAAATGACTTCATTTTCGTTAATTTACTATACCTACCGGCTAATTGCTCCGTCAAAACTGTCATGTTCAATATTTGTTGTAAATTATTAATGAAAATTAATAGTTTCTCATTGTTTACCTTTTTTTTTTGGGTACCTACACGTGGATTGTATGAGCAACAGTCAATAGAATACTTAATTCGCGTGTTCATTATGTTAATTTTTTTCTTTTATGTTTAGGAGAATAATAATAAAAAAAACTCTGGAATTAGTAATCTAGAATTGAAACTACCATATTTTAGTTATCCATAATATATATTTTTTTTGGTTTATAAAATCTAGTCACGCAAATTTATTGTGTTGAATGACTCAAAGTTAATATTAGGGAATAAATAATCAGGCCATAAAAGGCTTTGTTCGCTACCAAGGGTTGTAGGTTTTACATTGAACTCGAGTCGACAAAAAAAATTTTGTGCGGAGCCGTATAGATTAAAAAAAAAATACAATAATATGATTTTTTATTTTCAAGCTTTCGGTGTTAACTGTCCACGAGGACTTTAATATTCAGCTCATAGTCTTCGTCGTCTTCCCACAACTATCTAAGCGGGACATTCAAATCAAATGTATACTTTCCACTATTGGCCGAATGCATGGGTGGGGAGAAGACCGTCGACGAAGACTTGACGACGACTTGCTGGTAGAATAGCGTTTAACTATCAAACTAGTCCTCGTTGACGATGACTTTGTTCAGAATCCCTGCGATATTCTCCTTTATATGAATATTTTTAAATCAGATGCAAACATTAATGATAAATATTTAAACCCAACGAATACAAAAATACGTGAATATAGATGGTTGTTTCTGATTAGAAACAATAAATGGAAAAGTCTCCATAATTATAAAGCCGTGTTGAATCGAAAGGGAAAGATAATAAACAGTGACACGATTTTTATTCATATCTAAAGTTTGTGGTAATTGATTTTGTTCCATTAAGTCGTAAATACGAAATGTTTCATGCATTATTTTTTACATTTGTATTGAGATTTATGGTTTCACGTTTTCATATCAAAGACTTTATCATTCTAATGATTATTATTTATAGAGATTTTTTTGACCAGAAGACATAAAATGGGAAAAAAAAACAACACTTTAACTCTTAAAGTTCACCTTCGCCAACAAGATAGGTACGTGTCTGGCATATAGAAACTTTGACGCCTATTAGATAGAACTTGTCAACATAAATTGCTATAAATCTTCATAACGTTTAAAAAAAAATACTGATATCTTCTTACCTGCTAAATAATCGCAGCACAACACAAATGGTGATAAACATAAGAAACATTGCTACCAAAATTCCAATCATTGCTGGGTCGATATATTTTCCCGGATCATATGAATTCTGAATAACTGTAAAAATGCAAATTTTTTTTGAAACCAAGTTTTTTCGCATAAAAAAAATCAATATTTCTTACCAATACATGCGATCTGTCCATCTGATCTTATGATTGCTTGTTTTTCAAAACGACAAACACAAACACCATCCCGACATTCCGTTTCCAATGTAACCGCTTCACATTGATCGTTAAAGAAACAAGTCTCATTCACTCGTACAGCTGGAAAATATTTAATGATTTTAATTTTATTTATGATCCATATAATAACAGAACGAGAAAGATAAAAACACTAATTTTAAGAACGGAATACAGGAACAATCTGCAAATTCCTTAATACATAGATATGATAACGAAATTCCCTGGAGTGATGACGAAGAATGGAATTTAATAAGTGGTTTTGTCTTGTAATTTGGATGATTTGAATTGTAAATTTTTAGAAAAACAGCAGAAATTTTGATATGTAATTAATTTAAAAATGGTCTGCCTAACAATTGTCATGTTTATGGTACTGCATTTAATCTAATTGAATGATGTGTAATTATTTTAAGGGTGATTCTATTGCGTGTGCAAGATAGCTAATTCCCTAGGAACAATTCATAATAAAAATTGAAAATACTTTGTGTTTTATTAGCAATAATGAAATATCTAATTAATTTATGATCATAAAGCAATAGTGTCGACTAATTTTTATTGACCTCTAATAAATGCAAGCTATAACTCCTACTAACAGTTGAATCGATGGCTATTATTGCCATTCATATTTAATTACATTTAGGTATATATATATATCTGTGTAGATTTTAGATTAGAAATAAGTAACCATCAATCGATATTTCCTCAGCGACCGGATTTAAAGATTGTTTGTATAGAATTTCGAAAATGAGCTGAAAATTGGATTTATTTTAGCTCTAAAGTGACAAGATTAAGCTTATCTTATACAAGAACACAATGTTAATTTCCCGGCTTTTTAGCGAATCCGCGCATCAGATCGGGACCGAATCGACGGGACTGTCCATCTTTTTTAAAAGAAAGAAAGACAAGCATAGTGACGTAAAGCTTCGAAAGATTCGGACACGGAGTCTGTAGTTTCGGTTCCGCTCTGGTGCGTGAGTTCACTGGCAGAGATTAAAAATTAAAGATTGAGTAGCAATTGTATGCACTGATAAAGCTATAATCGCATTAAATGTTCCTCTAACGTTGTATTTTAGCTTGAGTAGTTTAAAATAAAAACGGGTGATATTTTTAGTGTAGATGAAGTAGTAGATTTGAAAATTGGCTTTCTCCTCTATTTTAGTTGTAATTCTCTAGTCTCTAGGGATCGATTAGAACAAGTAGAAATGGGTTAGCATGTTTAAAACAGACGATGAAATTGAAACAATAGAACTGATTACAATTGTGAGCAGGAAAAGGACAGATAAAGCTTAGACAAGCTTATAAATCTGCCATATGTGTACATATTTCTGCCAGAGTTTCCATACCATGACGGGATATCGATTCGAGTATTGTAGCTTGAAAACATGTATACCTATTGAATCCCTTTGGTACATTTCGTAAGAGCAAAGACTGGCTTTGCTTCGTGTTGGCTTTATATTGTGATTTATGTGACGATAGCAAAGATAGAGTTTAGAGTATTAATATCGTAATTATTCGCGCAATTTTTTTTTCTTCAATAAAATAAAGATTAATTGTTTGAGTTTCACCTGTTCCACACTTATCCAAATGGTTCGTTACTGGCAATTCCGGTCGACATCCGCATTTTCCATTATCACACATCGATCCTTCGAACACGCACTCAGCATTCGAACTGCATTTATCGCCGAACATCCCATCCTCTGCTGTCTGGCCTGAAACATAAAAAAGAAATGATTTTCTTCGGTCGGTTTTTGTCGTAAACATTATATAATTGTATGAGAAAATTGTGTTGAGTTTTGGGATTCTTAGCTACTAAATATTATAATTAATATTTCATTGTATATGAGATTACATGTGTAACATGAAAGATAATACACCACACGTTCATCACTTGCCAGGAATTCATGAATACGGATGAGTGTGTCGGGTAGTATCAATGAGATGGGGCTTGTAATGAGGTCGGTTCCTTTCTCTAGGGGTTGGCTGAAGATAAATACAGGTGGACGATAATAAATGTGCCGACGTTCAGATGACAAATTAACATTCATGAATTCGTTCCAGGACTAGGCAGGATTTTCGATGAATTATTTACGAAACATTACTGTTTAGTTGTGACAACAATACTCTTGAAAGCCTCGGCAATTGTAAAACTTTTCTTATATCAGTTTGTTTTATGTTAGAAATGGTGAACGAGACAGGAATCGAAGAAACGAACTTTTATATTATTATCATACTGACAGGGTTCTAATAATATTGAATACATTTTCAGGAAATTCTTGTGTTTACATTTCAAAAATGAATTTTAAAGAGATGAAAGTCTGTTTCAACAACCACTGGAAGCTTTATAAATCGACTTCAGTCCAACTATTGTATTTTATATTTGAATAGCACAGTCGCTTCTTTATTATTCATTTTTCTATCAAAATAAAGTGACCACAGTGGAATTTGCAGAAGATGACTTTTAAAAATTGCAGGCTCAGCTACCTATTTTATTCCATAAATATATTCTATTTGTACACAACAGGGCCGCATGAAGACTTTCATAGGCCCTAAGTACTACTGTATTCGACTCCCTACCTTGCGTATTTCTGTTTTTAAACTTTGCTTTTGTAAATCCTGTTTTCGTAATGTGTCTAAGGCCGCCCTGGTACACAAAATTGATACTTTACTGAAATAGTGCCAATTGGCTTTTTACATTCAAAACTCACAGTGTATATCTTTTTGTTGTCATTTTTTTTATGACGCTCATTTGTTTCCCCTGAAATTGCCTTATCCACAACACTATTTATTTCCAACAAAATTCTTTCCAGTAGGGAAACATATTTTTTAAGAACGAATTTTTATCCAACGATTCATGAAACTAACACTGATGTGAGTGGAAAAATCCAAGCCTCAAGTAGATTTTTGATCACTACGAAACAGAGAAAAATATAACACCATTCAAAAATGGACTATACAAACCTCTTCAACTAATAATCAAGGGTGGTTGAGGCACAAAAGAATAAAACAGAAAAAAGCTCTCTAAATATCCGCAAACGTACTTGGAAATATTCCAGTGAAAAGTAAAAAGGAAAATCGGAGGAATGTAGTCGCCCACTTGCAACAGAGGAACAATACCTGAAAATACAGTTTTTAAGTGTCTTATCATTCACCGCCCTTTCAAAAAAATTGTAACGCGGCATCCACATGTTCCAACTTCCTGGTGCGAATACTTGAGTAAACTATACTTTCTGTGCACCAGCGGGTTGGACTAATGTGGCAGACATACGCTCTGAGTATGTACTGCAACCAGCTGGCGTACAGATGACTCAGTTTACTCAAATATCCCCATCAGGAAGTTGGAGCGTGTAGACGCCAATTAAAAGAACAATTTCTTGTTTAATTAAATTTCAAATAAATTCACAAAATAATAAAGTTTCAACGAACTAAACAATGGAATCTCTCTTGAATGGAGAGTTTTTCATTTAAACTACTTGGTACACAGTACAAAATATGGATTTAACTCAATTCTTGTAATTAAAATTGTAGCAACTCTAAAGTATCTATTCGTGAATATTCTTAAACGAATCATTGTTATTCTTTGAAGAAAGTGTTAGTATTATTATGCTATTTGTTAGCCAGGCTGGGCAGTACCCAATAATACTTGGACTCTGATAATCCATTGTAGGCCCAGTATTTTCACGATTTTTACAACGAAAGCCTTTTGCAGAAGCCCAAAACGCCTTCAATTGGTAGCCTCTGTATTTTCCTGAGGTGCCAAACCCAGAAAGAGCGGAGCTGAGCATCCACATAGCATACGGGGCCACTGTTTGTGTCTTCCTCCGATCCTTTAACGTATGGCGGTTCTCATTATTTATTTTTAAAGTGTTAGTAACTATTGTTTTTGATGAAAAGATTGATATGATCCAAAAATACGTCACTGATACGTATTATTATCGACAAGGGACACTTTTTATTCTCAGATACAACGTGCACGCAATTCGAGACCTATTAATTATTGGCAGCACATTTCGTGCGTTAAACACATGTTTAACACATATAGCTTTTATGGTTTTAGTGTTAAAAATAATAAAAAAAGAACGGTTTCAACAAATTACCTTAATGTAACCAACAAAAAGTGAACAATAGCAACATTCTAAATAATTCAAGCGAATTGTTTTATTCATTCAAACTAAACGTTAGAACATTGTCAATGTCAAGTGCACGCTATTGTACTTTAAGTTTTATTCTTGCACAAAATTTTAAGCAGTAAAAAAGCGAGAATAATGAAAACTTTAAGCAATCATTCGTCATGGCATGCATAATTTAAAAGGATATTTTCGTACCACAGACAGTCTAATATTGGTGGTTTTATTTTGATAAAATAAAATAATTCTTTTATATTTTACTAAAAGAGCTTGCTTGGTGCGAAAACGTTGTGAAAATACCATATGTTGAGACATCAAGTTTTGAAAGCAAGTTCCAATAACTTTTTTTTTGCCAACTGACTGACACGTTTGAGCTTTACTGTGGTTTTGATCAAAAAATATGTCACCTCCATTTCAGTGTAATCTTCGAAAATAAGTTAATCTACTATAACACAATTTCTATATTATTATTAGCGCACAAAGCAGGAAACTTAATTTTAAAAAAAACCGATTTAGTGACTCATTTCTCATGTGACTTGATTTATTTAGTTTAAGTGGATTATGTTATTGGTATAGATTGACTGAAAAATGACAATACTAGTGAATAATTCAATATTTCATTTGAACCAATCTAATTTATTTCATCAATACTAGGTAGATTTATTTGATAATTGTAGAATTATCCAACACGAAAATGAGCTGTTTTATTTCCAGTGGGACAATGGTTAAAACAATGCCCAAATGTGTCTATTTTTAGTTATACACATGCAATTTTTGAATAAAAAAATGGAATAATTTCATTTATTAATACCAAAAATCGAATTGCTGTTGAATAATTATATACATAGACTTTGAATCAATAGAGTCAGTTATGTGTAAACAAACTGTCCAAGAAGATTAATGGGAAAATGTTGAGATAATAATAACAGAAGAACTATGCGAACCTACCACTAACTCTATCATATTTCAATATTTTGTGAGTTAAACAAAGGGTTTATATTTAATTGTATAGTTAACTCACAGTCATCGCTAAACGATTGAAAATAATGACATTGCGTGCTGGCACAATAACCTGGCATGTGCCGCAATATATATCGAACGACAGAAAATTTCCAACTTAGAGCCGGCCATGAGGACGTCTCGGCGCCAACAACACACAACGAACACCGTCGCCTCTCTTATTACTGTTGTTGTTGTTGTTATGGTTATCGTCGTAGCCACCACCCATCGACACAAACTGATGACAATCACTCTCCAGACACTCATCACCAACGATATTACTTAGATGGTAATTTAATCAGTCTTAATCATAGACGCAATCTAGTCGTTTAAATAAGTAATTAGTTGGATCTGTTGTGGCAGGAAACTATGAACGTAATAACTTCATCCAATATCAGCAACTTATACAACTTATAAAATACGGAAGTTTAATCTAGGAAGTTGCTGACGGAATGCCATAGTATGACTGGATTGTGTAGATAGTGGAAGTTAAGAACAATTAACCGATAAAACTAAAAGAGGCTGGGTATAAACCTCTACATATACCTACCCTATATACCATATGAGCTCTCAAACGGTGTGGTCTTGACGAGCACGAGAGTAAAAAGAATGACAGATAACAGCACGAGTTATTAGAAACTTGGTTTTCTTCCAAGGAAAAATGATAGGAAGGGAATCGTCGTGGTGTTATCTCGTTTCACTACACGCACCATAGATTGCTAATATCATTCATTTCTTTTCCTCTCGTGCTCTACAACCATACCGTTTGAAAGCTCAGACGGTATTTTTAAGTTTATTTTAAAAAAAGGATACTAATTGGGTGACATATTGTTGAAACTAGAGCATCTCATCAAATATTTCAAGAGCACTCTCTTCTAAATATACAGTAACATCAAACAGAAATTTTATCCTCGTTGGTTAAATGAAATTGTTTTTCTTCCATTTTACTCTAGTTTCGCAGCACACACAAAGTTTTGGTTGTATGTCGTAAGAATCATGGGCAAATATATTCGATCAAATACAGAAAAAAATCGATTTATATGTACATACATGTTGCATTAGTTCACAATAAAATTTAAAATGAAGAGCACTCTACCACTCAATTCCACTAAAAAAAAAAGACTTGAATGTTTAATGTAAATTCATACAAAATTCACGATTGTTCATTTTGTCAGTATAGTTTGCATTACAAATAAAAGAAGTCCGAAATTTAGTCTACAGTATGCTAATAAGAAACATTTTCTAATTAAATTTGCTATGGTAAATTGCTGTTATTTATGTGACATGATACTAAAGTAGCTTTTAACACAATTAATTCGTTGATTTGATTCTATTTCAGATGATAACTAAACATAACACAATTCCAAAAACACACCTCTATATGTTTTTTCACCGTTTTCGAACATATTTTACAATATTTCATGTTAGTAGCATTTAACACTAAATACATTGGGGGGGTTTTATTACTGCGGAATAGTAGCATTGATCAAATTTATCAGGACAATTTGGAACTGGTCCTGAATGGTACGAGAAACTAAATAGAAAATAACACACATTTAAGATCAAGTTAAATGTGATGGGTAACGCAAGAGATATTTATTTGTTTTTTGTTTATTGGTGGTTGACGGAATAAAATAGAGAGGTTGAAATTTTGAGCTTGAAACGTTGCATAAAATCAATACCATAGGGAAAGTTGTACTAAAATACAATGGTTCCACGAATCGAGCATTCTCAATCTTCTCTATATTTCGGGGATAATTGAAAAAAATTCAAAGACTGTAAAACAAAATGCTGCAGATGAAACTAATTTGAGATATAAATCGATGCTGGGGTTTACACAAGAGTGCATGGCAAGATTAGCTCTGGGAATTCAGGAATGCCACAAAATGGTCCAGGTTTAAAACTCTCCCTCTTATCCAACAGTATTGTCATTAACTTTTCACCTTAACTGTTCATACAAGGAACAGGCGGTATTTTGTATCATATTTTTATGATTGTATCGTTCACGTAGAAATACATGAAAAGGATAAGAACCAAGAAACTTTTACTGAAAAACGGTTGTTAGCTTTTCTACGAATAAATCATTATTATTATCTCTTATATTTTCTTGAGCTCAAACTATATCTTAACAGCATTAATTGTAATTTATCTCTATAAAGAAGTTTTTATTATAATTACGGACTATATTTCAATTACTGTGGGAATTTTCATAGAACAATAACTGGAAAATGACGACATTTATTGATTTTCAGCTAATCGTGATGGTATTCAATTTAATCAGACTGGCATACTGCACTTAACTCCATATATGTATATTATAGATTATATGCATACAAACGGAATTTTTAATATCATTTTTCTGCGTCATTTATAGGATAAATATCTGCTATGAAATTTTATTGCCAATATGATCAAGTATTGTGGAATATCTACTCGTTCTCATGCAAAACTTGTTTTATATTGTTTGAAAATTTCCAAAACTAGTTAGTCCCTGAAATATCAATTTCAATTTAGTACCAATTTTATAAAGTGATAGATTTTCGTTCGAGTGTTAATTTCGCAGTTCTAGTGATATAAAAGTTATGAGCAGAATTACTGTCCATTAAACAGTTGCAATTATGTCGTTACACAAATCTCCTCCAGATTCATTTCACACATTTCCGTGTACACAATAAATATACTTCGAACTGTACTGTAAATGATTAACAACCCTAACGTTAAGCTCTCAGTAATCAGGTCAACAACGAATTTATTTATTTTCATCCTGTCAGAGTGCAAATACACCTCTAAATACAAAAAATTACACTATTCTGTCCTCTTTCAGAAAGAAATCGAAAGAGTCAGCATAGAAAACTCTTCTCACCGTTACAATTAGCTGTCATGTGAGTGTGCGATCAAATTACACATACAATTTTTATAGGTTGACACATTTTGTGTACATTTACATTAACTGCAATATCATACGGTAATGTTTTATATATCGAACCGGATATAAAACATTCATTAGTAAGAACACACCTTAAAATTGATCAGAAAAATTTTCATGGATATCAAAATATCAACGTAAAGTAAATAGTGCTCTGAGTGTTTATATGAACAGGGGCCTTAGTGGAAAATGACATTTTTATAACAGGCTATTATTGATTGACAGCCACAGATTATCAGAAAGCTCACGCTACCGTAAACAGAATAAGTTTTCGTAGGAAAATAAAACGATCATGATGGTTGATAAAACAAGCGGGAAAAAAGGCGTATATGTTACGGGGATTTCCTCAATAATAATAAATCATTTAAGTATAGGATTCAGAGCACAGCTATTGCCAATAAGCAGTATTTTTGATCATTAAACGGTATTCAGTCAGCAAGTCCTCGTCAAGTCTTCATAGACGGTCTTCTCCCCACCCATTTTGAGTTGAAAAACTTGGCCAATAGTAGACAAGCAGTAAAGGGTAGAGGTAATTGTTTGTGTTAGGAATAGAGATAGATACATGTGGGTGAAATATGATTGTAACAAGTTGACTAGGATTAGGCACCGACAGTCAGCAAATGAAAATGACGATGACTTTGTTCTGAATTCCACCGTGTTTTGCACGTTCCGCAGATCGGCTTAAAAAATATGGTTCACTTCTTTTAATTATCGCAAAGACTCTATAGAACATCCTGAAAGCGATTTTATGCTTTCAGTCATTTTAAACGGAATTTCCAGTAATTTTCTCAAAGTCTATAAAAGCGTCCACCCTGGATTACTTTTTATGGGAAATTTTTATCTATTGGGGCACTTTTTTTTTAAAAAAGTTTACCAAGGATCGAAACCATTGGCTCTTTACATTCTAATTTTATTTCAATTCTTTCTAATCAAAATAGTCTTCATATCAAACGGTAGTCATCCTGTAAGATTTATTTGACTAATTTTCGTGAACATAATTTTACAAAATTTATAAAATTCAGCTTCGATTTGTTATGGTTATATTGTCATAGCAACTAAAAATGATTCATTTTAACACGCAGAGTGTGGATTATAATTTTTAGAAAAGTTCTCCAGTAATTGAAAAAGGTTTTTCAACTAAGATACCATTTTGGTTGGTTAAACAATAACGAGAGAAAAAGGGTCAGGTGAAACACTGCCTGTATAAAAACAGTAACCCTACAAGTGTTTAACGCCTGAAAGAGTTCCACAGAAAGAATTCTACATCACGCAAGTAAAAAAAAGTTCTGGTGAAATAATAGCTAGCTGGTCGTAATTTTTTTGCACATTATTTCGATGTTGTACAAGACTGAAGTTTTGTAATTTTGTTAAAAACGAAATTTCAGTCCTAAGAAATTATATTCTAAACGAAAACAGTCATCCGGAGCTGGAGAACCAAAAAAATAGCATGTATTATTAGAATAGAGACACAATATTTGCAATGAGCTTCATAAATAACAGATAAAGTAAATAACACGTCTAGAACAATGACGAAATAAAGGGCCTTCTAAGCCGTAGACCTACCCTAACGAGCAAACAAAAACTACTGGTTTTAATCTCGAACATACGGGAAAAACTCATTCAGAGGCTAACAAAATTTTCTTACAATAAAAGTGAGTTTTTCTCAACATTATTAGTGTAGGATTTTCAACTTTGCTGTTGTTAGAAGGTACTTTTGTAAATATTGATTTAAAAATAAACAATAACTTAAAATATTTATTGCAACCCATTATTAGTCTTTGTGTGTCACCGTTATAATTTTATCGATTAGAGTTTTTACTATGAATTCGATATGTTTTCTCAATAAAATGGAATGCAAACAGCACCCTCAACTAATATTTATTCCCAGTATTTGTTTTCGTGACTGCGGAAAGAGATATGTTTCCTATAAATTCTAGGATATGTTAGTAAATCCACTGCCGACATTCTCTAATCCACCCTTAGAAACCGAGAAATTTCCGGAAAACTTACTCAACATTGCTGCAATCGTTAGCTAAAAAAAAAACGACGAAAACTTACCGGAATCGACAGAGTTTTGTGATGCAACCAAACTCCATCCTCGAGTCCCAAGGAACAGCAGGAGCAGGAGTAGCTCCTTGAGGAGCATCTCCTGCCAATCCCGCCTCATGGTCACTCAACACAATCACATGGCGCGTAAAATGTGGCCTTCCCGTAGACCATGCTGTAACGCACTACAGCAACAACCGTCTGTCTTATAATATTTTTGGTGGTGGTAGTAATAGTAGTAGTTAAGGTGGTGGTGGTGAAGCTCGCCGCCGCGACGCTGTTCTCCTGCTTCTCTGTGGTGCAGGAGCGCAGACACCGAGCGCGCAGCGCTCACACAGCTGCTCATTTCGAAAACAACTCACTTAAAATCCAAACAATAGTGTTTAAGAAAGAGGATTAGGATCGGCATATCCGGATTTTTTATCTAATCGGAAATGGTCTGAAGAGTAAAAAGTTGAAATTAATTAATAGCACTTGACATGCAAAACAAATTCTAGTAACATCAACTATTTCAAGTTTCATTTGGAAACATATTCTCTGTGGAGTAATATAACATATTTGTGCAGACAGGCAGACAAGGCATTTTATTATATAGGGTTTTTTTTGGGGGGAATAAATTTCTGGTTGAAGCATTGAGAGTAGAGCTCATAGTGCATAATGTTGTATACTAGCAGGTGTTCGATCAATATGCGTCCACGTGTCACTACCGCAGTGAACTCCTTTGTTCGACACTTTAAAAACAATTGCTATATTGTAAAATTACCTACATGAAATGGTTTGAAACTATCGGAAACAGCTTTATTAGTAATTTTCCGATAGACAATCGATAATATGTATAATATAGGAGTTTTCTAGGACATTTCCTTAGATTTATTACAAAATAAACACTCATACTTTGTATGCAATTTTTTCCATGTACTAGTATTTGTAGCATAATTACGATAAAATTTTATGATCATTAATAAAACTTTTAATATATTGTTAGGGGAAAATGAATGAACATAAATAGCTGTTAGAATAATAAATTTATAACAGTCGTCCAGTAACGCACAGATACAATTTAATCTATAACAATTCTTGATGCCCTTTAAGCGCATTACAGCTGGACCGAATCAATAGGACTAACATGATACATGGGCACTACCACACATGAATGAAGCTTCTAGCAAAAATTCCGGCTATACTTCGATAAGAGTGAAAGCTTGTAAAAATTTGATAAATCCATTCTTTGAGAATATTTCTTTCGAATTTTAATAATCCTCAAGAGGATATTAATTTACAGCTCTACACCGCAAGAACATTTAGTAATGCTTAATGTCTTTTCCAGACGATTTTACGGGTTCTGGTTACTGACATTTATAAAGATATTCAGGTCGTTGGAGCTGTCACGAGAACATTTCTCTCATTCCAATTTTCTTTTTTTTTTTAAATACGTTAATTAACGACAAATACAACACAATAAAAAATGATTGAATAATGTTACATGATAAATGATGAATGTCTGATAGAAATCAGACCTTTTAGATAAATGAATATCGAAAATATCATACGTTATATCATTAAAGTGTAATCTAGGCGAACCAGAACAAGTGAAAGTGGTTCAAGAGATTCAGCCCAACCTATGTGTGTGTGTGTAATGTTTCCTGGTCCTAAGTGTTGTTTTTAAAATCAGTATTAAATCAACGTTCATACAGTGTGTGCAATTCTTTATCGTACAAGTAGGCACTACCAGTGTGAAAATGTTTGTGATTGAAAAACTTAATTTCTATATCTTTTTAATATTATCAATATCGATTTTAACAACGGTCAGTTTCCCGGACGGTGCCCCAGTTGATGCTTGTGTTAAACCTAGACCAAATCAACCATATCATGGTCAATCTAGACCACAACCACCGCATACTAATCCCTTTCAAGTAATTCAATCTAGCGCCCATTACGGTCCTGGTACACAAATAACAGGTACAAGTTATCCTAGCTTCATATTAATCATAGTAAAGTCCACAAAATCTAAGAGTATTTCTCGACTTTATTATAATTATAATTAATATTCTGTTGCATAATCAAATCTTGAAATATTACCAAACGATTAATTATATTTTCATCATATAAATAAAATTGTTTGCGTAATTTACATTTAACATTTCAACTATAGCATTTTTGAAATATTTCTTTGCATTTACCAATCATCGTTTCCGTTGTGTGTTGCAGTTACCATTCAAGGATTAGATAATTTCAAGGGTTTCTTCATCCAGGCACGCGATGTCGCCTCAGATGCTTGGGTAGGACAATGGGTAGAAACCCCAAATACGAAAATCCATCCGGAATGTAGCGCCATCACGCATGCTGATCCAAAAGCCAAACAACAAGCAACATTAGTTTGGCAAGCACCACATAATGTTCAACCAGGACAAGTTTATTTCACGTATATACTAAAACTATAAGATATAAATTTTAGCTATCTTTTTTTTATCATATTTTTCTATTTCAGTGGGACTGTTTTGAAGGAATATACTACGTTCTGGTCCAATATTATCTCACAAATCGCTCAATAATTTCTTTTTATAGATTAAATAAGTATTAATTTGTTTCTTTTGATAATGAAAATATGTAAATAAATTCGGATATTTTCCTACATTGTCATTGGGTTTTATTATTTTATCAGTTATATTGTGATATTATTATAGGCGTAATTCTATGAAAATGGAAATATACCTCAAGCATTAATCAAATTTTGTGGAAATTAGCATTTCAATCAATTCGTCTTTGATGTTGGTACCAGTTACAATCTGTCGAACGTTGCTCAATTTCCATAAATTTAAACTTCAAATGAATATAATATAAAAAGCAACAGATACACAAGGAATATTCGGTGTGATTCAGAGCAGAGTCATCGTCATCGTTATCGTCAACATTCTTCTCCCACCCATTTACACTCGGTCAAGGATAGAACTGATAGATGTAGAAATTTGTGGTTAGTATCCTGAAAAAAACAAGTCAATGAGAGCTACGTACAGAATACCAAAGTCCTTGTTGACGTTCAACACAAGCCAAGATGACGATGACTTTACCCTGAATCTCACCAATTGTATTTTAAACTAGATGTTGAATATCATATGAAACAGTCTTGTTAAACTTATAGTTTAGTTACAGTTCACTAGGGAGATAGAAGTCCCATTGGACATTATCATTCCAAATTCATAAAGCAGACTTAATTACGAAACTCGCAACTTAACTCCATCTCTCTACATATATAATAATAATAAGAATAATAATAAAACACAGCAATCCAATTATGAATTTAACAATAAATTTCCACTCAATTATCCAGACCGATCAAGTTATTCAAGGATAATAAATTTTCCAATATATATATATATTTTCTTGTATATAACCATCATCTACCACAAGATGGAGCTAACAATCGAAGTAAAAACTCAATGGTTTCATATCGACGCGAAAACGCATCAGCGTCGTCGCAACGTAACATTTTGAAATTCGTGCTTGATGTTATGTGCCAGTTGTAAGCTTCATCTCAAAAGCTTTACGTAGATTGTCGCGTCGTGTGCTACTCCAACAGCTGTGAATTTCCGGTAAGCTCTAGGGAGATGTTTTTAATAATTTTTTTTTGAAGGGTTAATTCAAAAAAATTGAACTAAACACATTCAAAGTTATTATATAAGTAAATATTTTTAATTGTTTGTTACACAATAAATTTCAAATTAATCGAGATATCAATCAATTTTTTTAATAAATAAAACAAATCGACTTTAGAAAGTGAGCTTTCCTCTATTTCTGAAGTTTTCGACATAAAAAGCCGATCACTTTTTTACGTACGAATATTTATAAATTAATTAAAACCAAAATCGATACTTCTACGTACGATTATTACGATAATCCTCACTTAATGGATAATTACACCGAACTAATGGCCTGTATTAATTAATAATAAACTTAGTCGTTCCCTAAAATTGATTTATTAATGAAATCCTATATGGTATTTATTTATGTTAATTCGGTTGCCAATACAGAACCGCATGTGGTTTAGGAAAAAAATCTTCTCTTGTGTGGAAAAGTAAATAAAATATAGGGGGAACAATGATGTTCCTGTTACAACAACAACACGATTTTGATCAGGACATTGATTTATTGATAACATCAAGTTCTTTTAATTTATTCACCATACACAAATTGCTTTCATAGATATATATGTGTTGATAAAAATTGTTATTTTTATACAAATAAATTGATTCTGAATAAATTGATGTTCCCTATCATATTCGTATATTAAACTGGCAATATTTTATTTTTCGTAATATCATCATACTTATATTATACACATTATAGTCGTGTTATCAAAAAATATTTACCGTACACTTCAATCTAATATCAAATATTAGAATCACATGTAACAAAGACATTCAATAATAATAATGATGATCATATTGGAAATCTTTTTTTGTCGATTTCTATGATTACGTAATTAAAGCTCAACTTATACAAAAAAACATCGAAAAATCGAATCAATTATTAGAAATAAATTTGAATTTTTGCAATCATATTATCGAATATTGTCAAGACGGTTTGATGTTGTGTCGAATTTCAATTTGTTCAAGAGATGGGAAACAAAGTTCTTCTAGACCCTATGGAATCTAAGATAAGTAATACTGTTGAAATTGGAGTTTTTGCGTGTAGGTAGGTGAAAAGCAGTGAATCTGAAACTGTCAATCATTGGGATATTTTGATATTCTTGGGAATGTTATGTAACCGAAATAATTGCACTTAATTTTTTTCTTTTATATTCTCTCCCAGTTTAATTTTGGAAGCTTTGAGAGAACAAAGTAGAAAAACTGTAAATATATTTTTTGCTTTGATTATTGCCCATTAAGTTCCCAATTAATTTTTTGTTTATTTGTTGTTTTTTATATCGCACCATTATAATACTTGTTTTGTTATCTTTTTAAAAATTCTGTTCAAACCCTCGTTTTTTTTTATTAATTTATCCCCTTTTATAACCGTTGCTTATTTTGCAGTTATTTATAAAAGTTTTGTTTGTTTAACCTGCATACTTAACTTCAGACTTAAAATACAAAATATTATCCCATATAAAATATGAATTTTATTTGAAAAAAAAAACGACTAGAGTATACCTTAATTGTGTTCATTTCAATAATTACATTCGTTGTTCCTGTGAAAACATCGGAAATTATATATCTTGCGTTTAAATGCTGTCACATTAAGTTGTTTCAACGTTGTGTACACCTTCGTAAGGATACATGAGAGTAAAAGCAAACGCCTTTTAGAAGAGAAAATGGATAACTCGTGTGCAACGATAATATTATACGACCGTGTTCTGAACTTCCTTGGTAATAGCAGCAATAAAAGTTTAGAATCTGAAACCGTCTTCCGTATAATATATACATCATCCAATTCTAATCATATATATTTTATCATTCTTTGTTAATCTGTTATCATTAAATAGATAAACAAAGAATGAGGAGTATTAAGGAAATACCAACAAGAAATTGTTTAACTAGTATATCGACTTGTTGATTTTACATTAACTGCAACAATTATTCCTCAAGGCATTTATTCATAGTTGGTAATTTTGCTTAACAAATTTGAAAATTCTATAATGGATAAAATCAGGGCCGGCTCGAGCCACCAGCTCTACCAAGCAGTTGTACAGGGTTTCCATATATCCCCAAGGAGTATAATTTGTGTACTTCCCGGAAAATTTAACAAAACTTCGTACGTGTTCATAAATACCATGTGAGCTTTCAAATGATGTGGTCTTGTCGAGCACGAGAGCAAAAGAAATGAGGCATATGGTGGAGCGAGATAATAGTTGTGACTCGTAGTGCGATAATGTATTAGCAGCTTGGTTCTTTTGCAAAAGGAAAATAATAAGAGAGGAATCGTTGCGTCGTTATCTCGCTTCACCACACGCATCATAGATTGCTAATATATGTCATTTCTTTTGCTCCAAGTGCTCGACAAGACCACACCGTTTGAACGCACAGACGGTATAGTTTTGTTTATCTTTAACCAATGAGCATTTACAGTTTATAAATGATCTTATGTATAGGTCAAAGGATTAAACCAGGATCATTTGTCAGGAAAATTTTCTCGACTCTATTTTCCTTTCTTATGCAACACTAAACAAAGTTTATGAAACAGAAATTGACGTTTGAACATCTGGCAAATTGATACACCGAATAATTATCTATTACGTAAATAAAAATACAATTAAACGTACATTACCTTAATTATTTGAAACATAATCACCATTTACACAAAATCAAATGACGCATTTACTAATTAAGAAAATGAACAGGTTCAACCAATACCAAGATAATCGACCCTTGAATAGGATAAAGTATCGTATTCATGCGGTAATTTCAACAGAGCTTAAAATATCCTCCATTTCAATTACATCTAATTGTCTTGTGATATCAGATTTCCTTATCTTTCTATATACTTACATTCAACTAAAAGTAGAAAAGATAACCTTATATCAAATCGATACAATCGTGACAAAATCTCCGGGTTTTTGGATCTTATTTACAAATAATCTGGCTGTAATCCGGACCTAATGTTAGAATCTGTGCTGAAGTTGGAAGGTTCAATGTTATACTGCTGCAACAGCAAGAAGACAATTCTCACTGGGGAAAATTTATAGTAGTGGTTTTTCATAGTGAACCTGGTTTTTTGTCTGGTCTTGATGAATGGGGTGGTTCTGTTGAATTGCTAGCTTAGTTTCTAAAGCTTCAAAATAGTAGCTGAATATTGTTGGAAAGATTTAGAGATAACTGAACATTTCCTCATGTATAAAATGATAAAGTACACCCTCACTGGGGCAACGTGACGGGATTTTTATTTCGCGAATCCTTAATATTTCGATAATGATAACCTAGTAACACGAATACGGGTAGTATGAGGAGAATTACTTATAGCACACTGACGAGGAGTTAACAAATTCTACTTTGAGAGTTACAGCAAACGTTATAAAACATTTTTGCATCCTCTGCGAGAATCTCCTATAAGTTTCTGTAGATTTCCAACATGATAGTTCAGCTTTGCAATAGACCATCCAATCTAAAGAACTTTCCGTCCCAAATATTTTCGAGAAAATATATAAAAATTTATTATCTAGAAGGGTATTAGAGAATTTTATATTACAGTGGCAAATATTGCGCTTCCAAAGCCAGCAAACGACCATTACGTTTTATATAAATCTAATAATTTGCCTCTCTATTACGTACAAAAAAAAACTGTCTAATTTATTTATCAGTTAATTCTAACCTGAATTATCAATATTAAATTGAAAAACTTCCAAAAAGTGTTTTACTGTTTTGTGAAAAACTCTTACTTGTTTGACCCAATTTTTAAATGTTACAATTTTACTCAAGTGGCAAGTATAAAACTAATAACTTGAAAATTAGAATTGAAAGGACGATAACGAAATGATAAATTAGTTCGATTAATTATCCAATTTGGGAAATGCCATTAAAATCAATATACAAAATTAAGACAAAATTTATTAAGACTTGCCTCTTTGTTCTTTGGCTTATTCAGAATGAACGAAAGAGTCTGTATTGTCCTGGAAAACTGCGCAAAATCTACAAGCCTTTGAAACGTTATGTAAAAAATTTTAAAGAATCACCGAGCTGTTTCATGATAAAATTGCAAATCACCGAGCATTCCTAATTCCATTGGGATATTGTTGAAAAATGAAACCCATTTTAAAACAATGAACTCTCGAAACTTCCTTAAACAAAAGCCGGTAATATCGATTGAAATTTGTGTTTTAAACTAAATAAAATCGGAATCGTTCAAGTTTTTCATGAAAACAATTCCATTACATTTCAACACATCACTAGTCAATTGCGATAGCTATTGTATTCGATTTAGAATTTCTAAATTCAATTTAAACACTACGTAAATTTACATACTGGAAATAGCATCGATTGAAGATTTATAAAACGAACTCGACTGGGTAAAACAGCTCCTGTTTTGATATAGAAAATTTAATTTCTCAATATTGGTCACACCAAACAACATAATTCTCGATAGCGCGTTTTATTAATGCACGACTTGTTCGCACAGAAAACTGTGGCACTTCGCATCTCGTTTTGTAAACCTATTCTTTGATATAACGTGTCATGAAAGAAATTGTTAGAGAGAAACTTTACAGGGCACAATAAAACGAAAAATTTCAGTTTTTTGACGTCGCTGTGTGATGCACAATCTACACACCGGCAACCAGTGGTTCTGATATTGGACTAATTTAATGTATTCTTGATCGTCTCCTGTAATTGTATTATTCTTTTGAATAGGGCTGTTCCGTCCATTCGCTTTAGATTTTGATTTAACGATGATTCAATTCAGTTACATGAGTAAATTGAAGCCTACCTAAGCGATTTTAACGTTTGAAGAAATCGCGGTCTACTTAGGGTAGATTTGTATGCACAGCATTCGCGCATGAAATATCCAATATCCAGTGGGGATGCTACGACGATGACTTGACAACGATGACGACTTTTCCGAGAGCTTTCACTCTGACTACCTAAATGAACTTACCCATTTAACATGAACATCAGGGCACGTATTTTACATTTACCAACTCATCCTTATGTTTACTACCTACATGTTCTACTGTAATATGTAATTATATGGAATAAAATTTATTAATTATTAAACTCATTCATGGAATTACTAAACAAATTTATTAGTTATACAGTCGTGATTTTGAAGGTGAAACCACTTTCTTACCAACTGTGTATATTTACAATTCAATCCATGAACTTGTCGGATTTAATCTGAATCAACGTTTCAGTGTTAATGAATGAACATCGCCGACTAGTAGGAGTTCTCTTCAACCAATCCGAGAACAAGTTCTTTATATAATACTGTAAACTTTCCATTCTATTACTATTTCATATAGCTATCTATTCGAATAAATATTGAACCAAAAGCCAGAATTTACTTAAGACACACTTACTTCCTATCTATGTAATTTAAAAACTTTATAATATTCACTGACAACAAAATTAACAACTTTGAGTAGAGTGCTGAAACTAATTAACACCATACGATATTCAGCACACTACCTGATGTAGTAAAACCCACTTTATAGCAATATTAAATTTCTTAATCACTAGTACAAACTGTCAAATCCATGTTGAAATGTTTACAATAAAGATTTGCAGATAAAATAAAAAAGTTTCAATCTATTCTAATGGCAAATTCCACAACGATGTACTTAAGACTGATTTATTTGTCACGAATATCTGATGCAAAGAAAATCGATATTTGGGTCATGATAGACTTTACACAAGTTTGAATTAAGCAATCCCCTCTTGAGCCAATCATGAACATTGTAAATTGACGATTACGCAAATTAGGCAAACAGATAGGAGGACTTCGAGAAGAATACGAATTTTTGTACTTGAAACTAAAAAGCTCTCTATCCGATTCAATAGATATCGTTTATTATACCTACTAGACAGAAATAAAACGGTCTTGATTCTTTCTTCTCCCGGCAACAATTTCCGAAATGTCAATTTTTTGTTGTTGTCGTTTTAGTAGTCTGTGTGAACATTGAAAGGCAATTGACCCCATCAACAGTATTTTGTTTGTAATGGAGTAACTGAACATCGACAGGCTTTATACAACACTGTAAGGGGTAAATCGCCAGCTTAACGGTTGGCAGTTTCATTTAATTTGAAGACTCAACCCCTCTCATCCCCTATAATTGTTATGACTTTGAAGTTAATACACAAGTTAAATTGAGAAGGCGATACTAAATTTCAGTCAATCACCGAAGAAAAATCAGTTATGCTAATGTGGAAAAATTGGGCTATTTGTGCAAGTTAATCACGTGTAGATGAGACCGAAAGGAAAAAACAAGACTTAATCTCCACACAATTTCATGTATAATTGAAATCCGAAAAGTAAAGCTCTTAAGACAGTAAAAGCAACACACTAGTTACGAGAACGTAAACACAATGCACATAACAAAAACCTGAAACGACAACATTCCCTAGAGAGGGATTTATCTCGTAGGAATACTTAAACAGTCTCTTCAATTCGTGTTAAATACATTCAACTTATAAACCAAAAAAAATCCACTAAAACTAGACTGTTCACATTCATTACTTTCATGTATTCTCCAAAAAATAATACTGATTCTATAAAAAGTTTGACTGGAACTCTTCCAAATGTAATTGTAATTCCCAATTGGGTCGAGTCTGCTGAAGAACTCTTGATAAGGACGTGTTACAGTTCTTTATTACGATTATAGCTCGAAAAACACGTACTTACTGTAAAACTTTTCGTTCTTGCAAAATTATTCCACGTGTATGTATTGAGGGATTCATTAAATTTTTTATATTCCATTTGTAATACTGGTAGAGTCTTTTACTGGTTTGATGGACGATATTTGGGTGGTAAAGTGCCCCAATCAAAAATACACCCACTGGGAGTGGAACTGTCGAATTCACAACCTACTTACACGTATAATATGTCTAAAGCTTGATTTATCGTTCTGATCGTAATCACAAACGGAAAACGTACAACTTTAACATACAGACCAAAAAAAAATTAAGTTTCTTTCCGCAATGTTTCGTCCGTTTCTATAACACCCACATGGTGTATAGAAAGAGAAAAATTTGATTTACTTGAGTACATGCAAAATCGACTCACAAAAGTGAAGAAAACGACCTGCTTTCTATTAAGATATTGATTTCAATGGAATATTCACGCAATGATCTCGTATAAAGATACAGTTTTTTTTCCTTCCTGTGAAAATTGAATGTAAAGTGGTGTTATGAATAGGGTTATTAAAGGGAATGTTAAGGTGAATGAAAAATAAAATACAACTTTTAAAAGTAAACCACGCATCAAATTTTCCTCATTTTTGTAACACAATTTTTATATTGCAGCAAACTATTTGCTTTTCGTTCGACTATAGAATATGTGTCGCAGATATTTTATATGCACATAAAAGATGATATTGCATATTTTCGTGCATCTATTTACATATAATACTATTCAGCCGACTGTACATTTTATAAAATTTTATTCCTCATCCAATGCGATATATCATGTTCGCCTTATTTTCACCCATATCCTTCAAACTGTTATGCTTATTTGTGCGGATACCTAAAATTTGGAGCGTAGAAGAACCATTGAAAGATTTTCCCTTAAAATTATTACTCCTGCGTTCGATGTGTCCTTTATTCTCCATGATTATAATTATATTTTCCAAAATCGGGTTATATCAGCCTTTGGACAATTACAGGATTTAGAACAGACACCAGCTACCGTATCGTATGGACAAACAATAGAGCCTTTCTGCAGTACATACGTTAAGACGAACGGTAAGGCTAAATCCTGTTAGACTTAGCGTCACCGTCCGTCTTAGCGTACAGACTATCTAAGGAAAAACTTTGATTTTGTGTTCTGGCAGGCAATAAACTAAAAAAAATTGACTGTTCCCCTTTTATTACTAGTCTATTGAATAAATATGAGCACCTCCATTTGAGAATCTCATTGTAAAAACTGTATTAAATTTAAATTATGTGACAGAGCCGCATAATTAACTGTCTTTTACGGTATATTGTATCAAAAGGCAATAAAAGGCTTTGTAAATTGAATAATTTTACGTCAATATACAAAAAATCTCCTGTTAAGTAATAAAAAAAACACCAATTTTATTTTCTACTTTTATTGTTATCTTTCCTAAGGTCTTGAATTGTCATTAAAGTGGAAATTTCCCTTCTACACCTTATCAGTAACGAAATATCATTCAACCACCAACGCCTTTTCCCTTAAAGATATATTCCAAGTAGGTAATTCCCTTTCTTCTACATAACAATTCAAACTGAAGACCATGATAACACAACAATGTCAGTATATTTTAGATATAATTTTCTGATAACACTACATGAAATTTATCCTTTAAACGTCACGTCTTGATATTTTCAAACGTCTTAAATAATGCTTCTCCACTAGAATTGCGGGTTGATAATCTCTTCTTGTAATAATTTAAATATCGTCTAACAATAAGCTCATTTTGGGATTCTAATTCACATAAACTAGAGAAAAAAACAAATACGATATGAATAATAAGGTCCTTGTAGCTTATTACAGCTTAACGTTGGTATAAAGGTAAACTTCTCCTTGTGCTCCCATTTCCAGTTTCCCAACTGCATGCTTATGCCAGAAGTAGTTTGTTAACATGAAGTAGTCTCTTATTACTCTTATAACTTTTTTTTTTTGATTATATAGAAGTTGAAATTGAAATGCAACCTCCATAGTACTTGTTACCGGCAATTAGTGAATTTTTCCAGTCAACATTTGTAACGACTTGAGGTCAAATCAATAGAAAGAACAATGATCCTAACAGAACTGAGTTATTTATACTTTCCTCGAGAAAATTAAATAGATTTTTGTTCTGATTCCAGATTTGTCAATATGTTTGTGTCAACAATAATCGTTCTTGTTGTCTGTTTGGCATCAAGATCTCAACGCAGCTTTGTTGAAACCGCTCCGCTCAATGAAGGTAATACCTACAACCAATTTTTACGTAGACTTTGTTGTTTTGGAAATCAAACGGCACAAAAATTAAATATTTCTTTTAGAAAGGTTAAATTCGAATGATTGTGCCAGTAGCCTTTGATTTTTATTTGATGATATGTTTCCGACGTTTTTTTTTTGCCTGGCAGTTATACTTTGTTACATTAATACGAGCACTACCTGCCGTTTTTTATCTTTTATTCAGTTGACTGAACTTGTTTGACTATGCGGATTTTCAATCAGTTTTTCCGTATTAAATTGTAGTGGTGCTTCTATTTTATCCAAAACTATTAGTTTACAATTTGTAAGTTGCCTGTGTGTTGTTTTCTAAAAATAAACACTCACAATGTTCCGGACAAATTACACTACAAGTCCGGGACTTACGTCTATAACTGTATCTGGCATGAAATTACGTTTCATTTCAGTCCGTCAACATTTATTCTAACATTGCATTCGTGGCTACCGTACGAAAATTCAATTTCTAAGTTTCATTGTTTACATTCAAATTAATTAACATATTTTAATTTATATTTCAATGTTCCTTCATGTCAATTAGTAAGAAAAGATAGGAATTTCTAACACCATATGTATCGTATAAGAAAATTACACAACACTCAAGTCAGTCTAGGAAATGAATAGTTTTCGTAATCTCTCTAATAAATTAAAATCAGTAAAGAATAATATTGTAGAATGTTCTAGTTTTCTTGGTCTTGTCAATTCACTTAACAATCACCACATAAAAATATTGTTTATATAAACTTTTTGTTTAATTGTTTTTTTTTTCATTCAAAGTTACTTTTAATAATTTTCTGTCTGTAAGTGACATTTACAAATTAAAGATATTTTATAATAGAAAAGTAAAGTTTCACGAACCAACTGTATTGATTAGGAAAGTTCCTGCAAGTTGCGCCATTATTATACAGTCACTTGCCTCATTTCTGAACAAACGATGTCTGGTTTTCTCAACCTCTCCAAATAGTATCTATATCATTATGAATTTTTTCTACCGTTATTTCTCTTATATTCCTGTAGTTATACAGATATTTTTAGCTACTGTATACAAAATTGTTATTATAAAATTATCACTGAACAGTTCCAGTCTTATAAGTAATTAGTGTTTCTGACAGGAACAGAAATTTAATGTTAATTACTAGCTCTTGTTGTTAAGTCTAATAAACAAGAAAGTTATACATTCTCGGGAACTACAACTCTTTGGCAAAATAGCTTAAAATATGAACTCTATAGAGATAATTGTCAAAATTTTCAATTTAACTATAAAAGGGGTCATTTGGGATTTTTAAAGATCCATTAAAATAGTAATTTTTTCTTCTCATAACCATCTTAAAACTGTATAGAATTACGGAGAACTCCACAAAAAAAAAAACCAAGAGCCGTATACTAGAAATATTCCTCAACTCATATAATAGCAAGAATTACGATAATTGCTCTTCTATAGACCATGTCTACAAAAAGAGCCCTTGAAACGATCAGTAATTTCAAAACCTACCAGTTTTTTGGGGAACAATAGATGGACGTCTAGAGAAATATCATGTTGGCAAATTTCAGTGAAACTAGCGACAAGTAGTTGAATCAAAAATATCGAAATTTTAGAGACTTTTATCGATTTCAATTATTATATCCAAAGTAGACTGAATAGTTAAATAACCTCCTAGGAGGATTGTTCTAGCGGAATTTTTGATCGCCGTTTTTTTTTTGCCCTACTTTATCAATCTAATCTTGGAGTTTGTTTGCTGCACTTTGTATACCGGAATTCTTGTTAAAGTTTGCCGACTTGATATGAATCAAGTTTTCTTACAACACAAACATTCTTGTTATTGATTCAACTTGGAACAAATCAAAAACCTTTACATCACACAAGTACATGCTATACCAAAATAGAAAAAGCACACTACCAACTCTCTATAAATTGATTATAATTCAAAATATATACAAGAAACTATATCAAAACTAAACACTACCGGTATTATTAATGAACTGATTGCCAAGTTTCTAAATAATTATTTACTGGGATTCTGTAACAAATCCTCGTCGTTGTCAACAACAACCAGAACCATTTTGACAGTCAAACGGTATTCTTTAGACAAATCCCCGTCAAGTCTTCATGGATCGTCTCTTCCCCACCCATTTCCAGTACTCGGCCAATAGTAGACAAATATGCACAGCAGAGCACAGAGCTTACTTACTTCTCCGTTCTTTTATGGGTGGAGCGAAACAAGTCGACAAGGACTATGTATAGAATCACGTTCAACACCGATAACGATGACTTTCTTACAGAATTCCATCGATTTTTTTTCTCTATCCAAAAAAAAGAGTTGGAGTATTTTCATGTATTTTCAATCAATTCCATTATTTTGTTAAAACCTGTATAGTAGATAAACTTTAATCCTTCAAAAGAGTAGGTAATTAGGAATGCGCCTCATTTGAATACTAACGGAAAAACGATCGATTGTGTAAAGAAAATCCGAAAACTGATGCTTAAAGTATAAGTTTTCATTAAATAAGTTCTAAAAGTCTTTGTAGTTGTTTCGAAAGGACAAACTAAACAACGACAGAAAAGATCTTCACCTTTCAACTGAAATGTCAATGCTAAATTAAATTACCAAGTTTTGTGATTGATCAGTAAATGGATTAAATAACAGATCAACTATATTTAGAAACTTGAATTTTATTGTATTTCTAGTATGTTGTAAATTTTATTACTTATTTCATCATAGCTTATTGTTAGAAAAAGTCGTTTTGCAACAATAATTATTTTTATAATGAAAGTAATGATTTTTTCCAGTAATGTAAAAAAATTGCAAGCTTTCCATTACGTTATAGATACTATTGAGCTTCAAGGAATTAGAAAATTTCTAAAGTTTCAGCCATCCAGTTAATTTAATTTGAACACGAAATAAGCT
>JAZBHA010000073.1:0-28923 GCA_037464855.1 Iselma pallidipennis | reverse complement strand
ATGCTTTTATGTATAAAAACATTGACATTTTTCTAATCCAATTTTCTATACAAGATTGATTATATGCCACATTTCACGCCACAAGGATATACATTTTTTTTCCGGAACTATTCTCATCAAGTTGCAAGTCAAATTAGTTAATAAAAAATGGGGAGGATTTTGGCACCCTTACGCTAACGCTAAATCTCAATAGAAAGAGATGGCACCAATGCCGGACTGGTCAGGGGGGGGATATGGGGAGATTTTCTCCGGGACCAATGAGCTTTTGGGGGCAAAATAGTGTTTCACGGTTCACCGATAATCTTTTAAGGTATTTTTCTTTCGATCAACTTTTTAAAAACAAAATCTAAAACCATGATGTGCTATAAAACTCACCCTTTCGATGATACCATTTTGCTGAACCTCTCCAATAAGGTTACGCAGTCCCCCAACGCTGATCATCAATGGTGGATGGTAGTGGTCCATTTAGAAAACACTTCACATTGATAAATTTTAGGATTTATTCTTAGTGGTAATTGCACCCCCGCACTCACAACACACACTGTCTCCAAGACACTACTTTATTTAAATTAATAGATTAGAAAAATTTTGATGTCGACTCGTCGATGTTTTAAAATCAACTGATTTGAAAGCTTGTAACAAAAAATTAGACAAAGGACATTGTACAACTTTATTTCGTATGTATCGTTGTTATCAAATCACCAAAAACTTGTCTGTATACGTGTTTTGTACTATTGTGTCGTAAAGTATGTAATAGCTAAGTAAACAGTGCCGGACTGGACAGGATAGATATACAGAGATTTACCGTGGAGCCAATGAGTTTTTGGGTGCCAAATACTGTTGGGGAGGGGGCGATAATCTTTTGGCTGATCGCCAGCTGAAGAGATACCTTCGTTTCTTATAAATTCCCCCGCGGCCAAGGTAAGCCAGTGCGGCCCTGGATGGCTGACAGTGTAGGCTTATCGTGAGTGTAGTAAAGTCGGCATATTGATGGTTAACCGTTAATGTTAACGTGGATATTTTACAAGTAACTGCAGTTAACTTAATAACAAGTTATCCAGGAACTGAACTATAAGCTGTATATTTAAATCAAATACAAACACAAGCATATTGTGCCGACATTTTTCTATATAATAGGACAACATGCCCGCAATACGCAGTAAACAGTCAAAATTGTTGTTGTTAATGTTATCTATAGCAACGTGATACAGAAACCCACCAAATATATCAGAAAATACTACAAGATCCTTCTGCTTTTTATATCCTTCTCCATCATTTATCATTTGTTAGGAACACAAGTATTTTTTAAAGCATCTCTATCTGTTGTAACCATAAATAAAGATTTTGTCTCTAAACATTCAGCTATTAAATCATTTATCCAGTAAATAATAATTAATTATGATAATAAATCAATTTAAATGGAATTTCCACTGCAAGCTTTGCTAAATTGAATTAAACAACTCGTTGTTAATATTTAATGTTGTATGTATAATTAGTGCATTTGAAATTATAATACAGGCTAGTAAAAGTGAAATTATTTATGGAAAACTAATCAATAACTACTTGTATACACCGGGTAATTGAAATCCCTTATATAATTCGAACCACAAAAAATAGAGCAGGTTATTCAAAAAGTCTCCATTTCCCACAGGGACGATGGGGTTTGAATCTTGTAAGGGATTTTAATTACATCCTGTATAGAAGGGGCTCTTGTAATGTTTATATTTTCTGGAATACAATAATTTTTAAGGAAATACTTACTGGGGAAGTAATTTTATCCGAAAAGGTAGTTCTGTGCACTTCCGATTCAAAGTCATTCTCAGAATTATTAAACAAAATATAGTTTTTTTTTAGAGAAAAACTGATTGCAAGAGCTTTTGATTGACAATTCCAATTAACCGAAAAAGAAAGCTATTAAATGGTGGATGCGCCGTCGTTGCTCTAGCCGGAAGATAAACAGATAATTAAAAAGTAAATTTATCCAAGAAAATTAAAATGATAAAATACCATAATTAGAGAAGATAATAATAGAGGGGGTTTAATTCTAATTAAAAACTTTAAAGTAAATTTTGAACTCCAGTAATTCATGACTAAACTTCAAGCGGAAGTACGTTAAGCATATAGTAGGTATAGTTCATAGAACTTGAATTCAAAACAATATTCATGTTTATATATAAAACTTTACGTTAAACAACCCTAGTTATTATCCTTCGCAATTAAGACAATAAAGGGCTGTTTGAATAATGACGATTTCTAGTAAATAAATAATTTTTGTAATATAAAACTTTACTGTTCAAATGTCTGATCATAAATTACATCATCTACTGTCAGTTTTGACATATTGTTCGTGAACCGAACAAGTAACATCTGACTTTAATTGATTAATTGCAAACAAAACAACGTCGATTTTTCTCCCCAATAATTAACATATTACAATGTTGGTCATAAATCGTACAAGTATGATGCAACATAAAGATATGAACTATATTCGAAATATTACCTCATATCGTATTATAATTTCAATTTTATTTGATGATTAATTTAATCCGTTTAATGACAAAAACGAATTCGCCTACAAAAACAGATATTATCAAAGTCACGCAAAATATTAGGTATAATAACGAATTTATATTTTACTGCAGCAAACATGGCCATTGCAGCTTGTTTTTGACATAATCCATCACAAGTTAGATTAATTCTAGAAATTTATAATAATTTACGATTTATATTTATAATTTATAAACATATAAGAAAATATGGATTTTCAACAAACTAGAGAAATGATATAATAAAATTCTATTTCCGTTTTGGAATATATGCTGTTAAGAAATTGAATTGGAAGTGCCTATTGTTGAGATTGTAGTCCTCACAAAAAAAATCCAATCAATTATTTTTCAAACTGAAAAACTGAATTCAATTCAAATTCACATCGTCTCCATCATTATCATAATTGTTGCCACATCATCACGTAACTAATTCTGGATAGATTTGAACAGACATCTCCTACGTCTATTCAGTGTGTGTAAAATTGCCATAATAATCCGATTTCCTATAATCCCAAGACGAAATATAGTTCTATTCATCAAATTCTCAAAGATTTACAGTTTTTTTCTTCTCAATTTTTTTTTTGTGTGGAGGTGGGAATTTATTTGAGGAAATTATTATAAATTCTCTTCAGAATCTATAATTTGTCTCCATCTAGAAAGGATTTAATGCTCTGAATTTCAAGTGATGATTTTCAATGTTAATAAGTGACAGGTTGTGTTGGCGAAGATGTTGTTGTGGAATTAATGACACTTTCCAGAGAAACTTTGAAATATTCATATTGAGGTCAGACCCAAGAATTTCCTATTATCATACTACCTAGCGTCAAAATATTCCCGTGTCTTCTCGCCTCATAAAACTGTACTTTATTTTATTTCATTTTCCCTTTTGGAAAACCTGTCATTTCCCATAATAGTTCGAACACATTTTGTGATAATCATTTTTTGTTGTCCAGTAATATAATGATAACAACAACAACAGCAGCAACAACAACATCAACAACGACAAGAGAAAAAGCTCGATGTTCTAAATATATATCGTTACAGATTGATAGAGTTATCTAAAAAGTTGACTGGGATTTCAATAGAACATCGATCGATTACGTTAAAGGATTTCATCCCATTGACAACATCTACCTGCCGGCTATCTTTAGGAAATGCAATATAAAATCAAATCGAGAATGTACATATTTCCATTTCAACTTTAACAGACATTATAGACTTTGTTGCTCTAGTTTTTTGACGAAGCCCTTAGGGAATCCTTAATACTATCTTTTCTTGTCCAAAATATTGATTATACTGCAAATATTTATCAAAGAAAACCTGGGAAAGGTCAATCGACCGATCAATTATTGTTTATCGGAACATGTGAGTCTTGAACAGTTAAAGTTTCGTGAAACTTGGAGAACCTGTACTTAACTTTTCAAGTAACATAAAGTTCAAAATTAGTATTGATGGATATAAAGAGTTTCGTACAAACCGAATGTGACCATTTCTATTAGGTAAGTCTATAAATGATGAAGTATCATTACAAATGCCAGCTTCCACGACGTCCAAACTATCTTATAATTAATATAAGATAGATCGACAGTAAACATCAGAATTTATTTGATTTTCGTAATTTCCATAAAAAAAAACAAAGTTAAACCAATTTGATCATCCAATGTAATTCAATTTGTGGCAGTAATAGTTCATCTACAGATACAGCCTTGAGCTATCAATCAACACATTTAACGTCTCTCAACTCAATTTCCCATAATTAATTGGATGGATTTTCTTTTAAAATAATCGAATCCAGTTGAAAATTCTCAAATATTACAGTTTTAACTTATCTTATATCTATAGTATATATGAATGAATATTATTGGAAAACTTTTGCTTTTTTCTGTATATGTGTGGTAGTAGAGTTATAAAACTAAGCTCGAATGTACCTATCAAAAAGCATTTTCAAAGTTTTGATATCATGCATAATATTTCATGCACGTTTCGTTGACTTTCTATATAAATATAAGCGTCATTTATTTACTTCTTTTTATATCTATATATGTATATGTGTATGTATATGATCCAGAAAATTATAGCTCTTTTTTATGACTGTTTGTTGAATTTTAGTTAATTTTTATAACTATAGATTAAAACTAGCATTTTATCATTTCAGGTGGTTTGGAGGATACCAATACTTCACCACAGGTGAGCAATTAGGTTTAAAAAAACATGTAAATTAGAGCAAATTTAACAAGGCAACGTTCTAACACAGAATGAGAGTGATAAATATAAAAAACTGTCAAAGTTTTTCTTCCAATTAATTTCCTGTAATCCCTTCGTCGTAAAGCTTCTAAACATTTCGTAAAAGAAACAGTTACGAAAAGCCTACAGAAACTTCAAGACCATCAAAAAAATCAAAACTCTATCAGCCCTAAATTTTGAAGGCAAACAATTAACTCTAGATTATGAGTTAATTATGAGTGGTAGTCGATTTATTAAAAATTTACACAGTCGAGCACCCTCTATACTGACACTTATGGCATCAGGAGTGAAAATACATATTTTACAGTAGTTGCAGCAACGAAATCAATCCCATTAATGGGTGCACTTTGATATATTACAGTATACCGGAAGTTCTCCTTATCGGTGTAAGTAAATTTGAATATTTTGCGTTGGCGTGAAAAATACTCAACTTACCCGGATTTCCCAAAACGAGAAACTTTTAAAAAAAAGGCAAAAATATTAGAATTTTATTACAAATTCCTACATAGTTCTTATGATAATATCTCCTGAAATCTAAAAATAAACGCGTAGGATGTAGAAGTGTCAATCTGTGTAGAAGAAAATCTCACCAACACTGAATTACGTTCTTTAATTCTTTTACAGGATTCGAATGTTAAAGAACTGGAAAGTCTGAAACATTCATTGGGTGAGTAACTTTTAACGTTTTCACATCTTAATCAAACGAAAACTTTATTTTCTCAACTCTCTCTATACCTATATATTTCAGATAAAACTTTATCAATGATGAAAACACATTCATCTGTTTATACAAATATCAATGGACAAAAGGAGAGACATACTGACACACAAGCACAATGTAAGTTCATTTTTCATCATCATATAATTCAAACAAAACGGAAAATCATTTTTATGTAGATTTTCTGGTTGGAAAATAACTTTTGATGTCTTTATATCATTCAATTAAATCTTGATTAGTGAATTTTTTACAGAAAAGTAACAAAAAAAACTTTCAACTTTGAGATTAATTTTATAATTAAATTCCGTTTTTATAAAGAGACTGTTTTTCTGTGAATTGAAAAAAAAAACTTTTAAATTAAAGGGTGTGGAAATTGTACGAAAGAAAAGAAAACCAACTTAATGAATGAATTTATAAAGTGTGAAAGCTTTCATTATAATATTTCTTATCTTAGAAGTGGAATCAAATTAAAAATAAAATTAAGGATTTTATTAAAAAACGTGTTGTTTCAAATTCATACTACCCCTATAGGCAAAAAATTACAATATAGAGCATCAGTTATCTGATACCGATAAATTCGATAAAAATAATAAAAGTTAATGATTTGTAATAAAATGAAAAATTGGAGCAAGCTTTTTAACCATGATATACTTGATTTGATTATGCAAGTGTACAGTTTCAGCATGACATTGTAACAAAACGAATGTAACACAATACACTTTCAAATTTCATTAAATAACGTTCACTTAGTTCAACTAAACCAGTCTTAAAGATTTTGTGAATATTGACTTTTGTAGTCAAATTACTTATAACCAAGTAATTTGACCTATAAGCTAATATTCACAAAAATTCTGTGTTCACTATATGTTCTAAAAGTGTTGAGGAACTTGAAGCGCTAATGAGAAAAATAAGAGATGTTTCCTGCTGTATTTTGAGTTTGAAAATCCTCATTTTCTGACCGAAATAATATAGTAGTGCCTGTAATTCCTGAATTTCATTGTTTATTGTTAAACTCACTATAAACCAAGTCTGTTTAATTTTCAAGCAACCGTAGGTATAAGGCAATAAAACAAATAACATAACCCAAACATTTAGTACAAGTCAAGCTCACTTAATCACCACATACATGAATTCAGGATTTTTTCGGTATTCATGTGAATGTATTCTAGAGATTTAAAATTCAAATGAAAAATAACATAAAGCTCTACATTCAAACCTTTATTTATTGGTATTACTTTTAAAACACAAATCTGATAGATAAATGTTTCAAATGGAAACCGAAAAATCATTCTACTTCTTTTTTTAAATTTTTATATCGATACAGGAAGACTGAAGATGTAACTAAAATTGAATTATTGCATCCAGCTATAAGTTAAATACATTTTATTTCACTAGAAAATAAGTGAAGGAAAAACTCACTCGTTCACTGGTTTTGCTGCAAGCAGATCAATAGAAAAGTCTTTTAACGATTCACTATTATTTTCCAGTAATAAATGATAAAACTAGTAGAATTTTCAAATAAAATATGACAATACATCGAATTTATGTTTTCCAAATGGAATATATGAGTAGATAAACATGAATGTAAAGAAAACTATTTCTTCTATATTTATTATCGACATTAAAGGAAAATATGTACTTCTCAAGTGCTAAAGAAACGAATTAATTTGAATAAATGGTAACCGCGTTTTTTTCCTTATTGCACAATTTCGCTTAGAAACCGTAAAACTATTCTCTAATCTCTAATATTGAAATGGTTCCGACCATTATCTACAACAAGTTTCGTGGAAATACATCGCGAAAATCGATTACCGTTTCTTAACAAATTCCATTTCTTGAATTTATCAATTTTCTTACCAATAGAATTTATAATTGGTGGAAAATTTTGCGTTCAACAGACCGGAAATGAAATCAATTATTAAAGGTTTTTGAACAGAAAATACATGTCCGGAATAAACTTATCACAAAATGAAACTTGTCGAATATTCAAAATATAAAATTCGTTAATATGACGAACGAAAAGAACAAAAAAAAAAACGAGGAAAAGACGACAAGAATAACACTGACAAGAATCATGAATAATGCGAAACACTGGGAAACAAGTAATGGAAGTTCGGTATAAAAAAAGAAAAAAAAACAGGAAAACAAAAGGTCGCAATCTTGGCAAGACAAAATTGAAAATTGTGTTAGTGCAAGTCTTCTATGTTGTATACATGTAATTTCATACATATTTCAAGAAAAATTGTATCAAGAGAATTATAAATTGCAATGAAATATTTCATATAGTATGAGCGAGCTATTAATCGATTTTCTAGCTCGAATGTTTATTAACCGAAAGTGCTTCTCTCTCTCGATTTCTGCATTTGTATAGTAATTTTATTGCAGCAAATCCATTAGATTTCGGCAAACGTATTTGTTTAGGGTCCGATTATTGCTTAATAACAACGATTCATAGTTAGAATTATACGATTTTTTTATTAGAAAACGACCACTTTTTTGCTGGCATCATTGCTTTTTGTCAACATGACATAGAGAGAAATGAGTTTTTCAGACATGTGAGAAAGAATATTTAAAGAGAACTCCAATATATGGCCTTTCCGGCTGAAAGCCTCATTTCCGTACATGATACTGATAAGTTTTGTACAAATTTGACAGTAAATGAAGATGGAAAAATGGTGGCAAAGATTGGACAACACATGGATACCGAATCGAAAGAATCCGATAGAAAATCAGCAGCAACTGTACGAACAAACCTAGATATCCCATCGAAAAACATACATAAAAGCTTCATCCAACAATTATCACCGGAATACCAAACAATGACAGAAAATGGTAATAGAAGATCACCTGAAATGAATCAACTAGTTGAAAATGATAATAATGTAAGTAATGAAAAATCTGAATTAATTATTATAGCTTTTTAAATTTTTGGTAAAACGGAGGGAACTGGCACGTTAACACCTGTATTTTCCAATATCAATTGGCAATTAGCATTTTTCACCCTCTTGTAACGGATCACTGAACGTTATGATTATCGATTGAATTTTATTCTAGCTGGACAAGTTCAATTCCCTTACTGGAGTTCAATATTCTCCACTCGATATGGCCGAATACGTATTTTGGACTGGTGATGAGAAAGGAGTCACTCTAGCTATTGAAGAATTTCTACAAGAAGGACTGGTAAGTCCAAAAACTGAACAATATTATCTTCATGTCTTTCCATTTTTTTGACTTGATCATAGATGACACGTGAAGAAGCAATATCCTTTCTACAAGAGATCAAGTACAATTTAGATTATCTGAAGAATCATTATACGTTGCTTGGTTTGAATTCAAGGGAGCGTACCAAAGTAAGTACAATTTTAAGTAATCGACAGTAACCGAATCGAATTCTCAATATGTATATCCGTTACGTTTGAGTAATTCCAAACAAGAATATCTTCAATTAATTGGTCTTTATCGCTTTGATCTAATAGTATCCAATATAATGGAACAGACCAACTAAAAGTAATAAACAATAGAATTTCAATTTATAATAATGGAACAATTCGTACGTGAAACCTTCCAAGACACTAATTACAAAAGCTTCAATATAATAGTAATTATGAATTGATATTGTATTTAGGAGACCTCATCGAAATATATGAATTATGATAGAACACCAATACCATCATCTGAGAAACCAGAACTGAAAAGTTCCATCGATATTAATCAACTGAGACAGGAGATTAATAAGAAAAGGGACCCAGATCTGTCACATACAGGGCAAGTTCCACATAAAATGAGTGGTAAGTGTGTCATGAATCTATTTATTTATAATAAAGTTTATTCTACACCCCTTCAATCTTTTAACTAATGAACATTTGATTAAAAAGTTATAAGCTGTCTGTTTTAATGTAATCGGTTTCCATGCAATTTATATTAAATCATGACAAGGTATCATTAGGGGAATCCTGTTGACCATTTCTGTTTCTAGCACAAACAGATAATTTACTAAAATATGTGTACATAATAGTTGACGATCGTATTATTTTTAAACAAAATCAAATGGGAAGTCGATATTAGTTTCGTTTTGTATGTCAAGCTCAGATCTCAGAGACGGTAGTATTTATCAAAAAACGGTTTTCGTGTTTTGAATCTCTTTCGTCTCATAGGGTAGGATCATAATTGCTTATATTAAAGATTCGACTGCAAATATATTCGAGGTAAAGTGGATAAAAGTCTTTTTTCAAACTACAAGCAATTATTATAAAAAACTTATTGAAATAACTTGTTAACATTTTAAATACAGTTAATTTCCAATATGCTATCTTGAAGAGATAAATTTCCATCCCATGACATCAATCCTTGAGTGATCCTCGTCATATAAAATATACACATATCTTGACATATGTTAGATCCAAAGAAGACGGTAACAGCTGAAATCCGACCGAATATCTGTCGATATATATCTATATTGATAGAATTTCTTTATATCCCTAAATAGCACATAAATCTTTAAAACATATAACAATAACAATAATAATAATAATAAAGTTCCTCCAGCTTTTTGCTCAAATATCTGTAATATTTAATGAAATATGATTCTGCGGTTCTCTGTATACAAACATCTCTTTTGAAATTTGATATCTAAACAAGAGTAAATTGAATGAAATATATATATTCAGCTAAAAATATACGACAAGTGAAAATGTTTCAATCAATTTTATATAGAAATATACTCGTTATAAAGTAATCCTGCAATGATTTGATCAGTTTATTTAGTTTCTCTAACAAAACAGAGAAACAAATTTGTTAGGATAATCGTTAAAGTCTCGCTGAAAACAACAGAAATCTCCTAGAAGTTGGAAACTAATCGTTATAAATGGGCAAAAAGCGACTTAATTCAAATGTTGATTTGATAGACATATTGAATGAAAACAATTTATTAAATATACAACTTTCTAGACGTGCTATTAGTGTTTTATTATTATTTGTCCACGTGCTTTTCGTTTTAAATAAATCAATTCTAGTTTTTTGCGTCTCTTACGTTATATGAATATAAATTTAGTTTCTAAAAATACACCTATTGCTGTAATACCGTTCAATACAACGAAAAAAACGACAACATAAGCTGTATTACTTATTTTATATTACAGAAACGGAAAAAAGTCCAGACGAAGATTATGAAGAACTTCTAGAAAGATTACGTGTTGCTGACTTCCTATATACTGAATACTCCTTAGAAGAAGTCATCTATCAATTAGCGAAAGTAATGTTCACACAATCATTGACACGTGGCAGTACTGAAGCACAACAGGCATTACAGAAATTCACTAATTTTCTAGAAGTTGAGGCTGAACAAGGACATATCTCACGAGCTTTAGAAAAGAAAGTTTTAGGTAAGTGTAAAGAAATAAATAAAAGAATCCTTATAAGTCCCCATATTAATGAACCGTGACGACAAATGGTGGAGGCGCCGGGCGAATTATATGAAAATATCATAATAAAACATTTCTAAAACTAGTTGTTACCTTGTAATTATGGAAAATTTTGTGGAAAATCAGTCCGCTGATTGTTTGCTCAAGAATGATTGATTGTTGTGTGCATTATCGTACAGTTATTTGTCAGAAAATCTAGAATATCATTAATACGTTTTACAACAAAAAATTTTCTTTACCAAAATACCAAATAATCTATAAACAAGAATAAGAACAGCTATGTTCCTGTTAATTCTATAACAATGAAACATGATCTGTTACATAAAAGCTATTATTGATTACTGGTCTATTCTGAGAAGCAACAATTGCACTTAAAAATATCTAGTGCTTTTCACATAATTCGTCAACAGTCTAAAGATTACTGTTTAAAATGAAGGATTCTACAATTTGCGAAAATTTTGTACCTTCTAGGTTAATACCCTCCTGACCCAAATAAATTAAAGAGCAAAGCTCAGGTAGTTGTATCGCAACCTCTGCTAAATAATCGAAAGCTCACTAGAAATGTTTGAAAAGCTTTGATGAAACAGATTTCATAGTAATGATAGATGAATAAACGTATCAGTTTTCCGGTATCTTGATAGAATTCTCAAAGTACCTACTTATTAATTACTTGGAATAAAATTACAACAAGCAATTATTAGTCGTATAAATTATTAACTTTAATGCTGATTTCTAGTTGTAAACAACTATTTTAAAGAGAAATAAAGCAAATTTTATAGAATGCAAATTAAATGTGCAACGACTAAAACTGCATCTTATTAACTGCAGATTAAGAAACAAATCCTCTTACTTGCAGTAACTTCTGCAGCTAATACAGTCGGCGTGACAAGTGTATGAAATACTAATAAAAGATTCTTCTATTTCATATTATTTTGGAACAGTTTTTGAATAATAATCTTGTATTTTTGATTTTTTTCGCAGATGTCCTAATTGCCGCTCTAACTGACACATTTGGTGAACATCCTGAATTATTAGCTCATGCCCGTGCAACAATAGATGCAACATCAACAAATACAGAAAATCAACATTTCTTACGGCAAATCTTGGAAATTAATCCTGATGATAATAAAACTATTGGTAGAACTGGTCTAGCAACATATAAAGAACATAATGGACATAATTCCAACCAACAAAATGATCAAATTAAAATGAATAATCGTATCGCATTAGGACTGGGGGGTAAATATAAAAATCCGTAAACTGAACATCTACATACTACATACATACATATTATCAAGATATAATTATATGTTTTATAAAAAATAAAATAAAATAATAATAATGATAATAATAATAATAATAAAAGATTGACTGTAGGTATCCATATTTTTAATGATTGTGATAATTTATCTCTAATCAATAGTCGTTGTACTTTAATTTACTTATCAAAATAGTAGATTAGTTATGATTGTATCTATCGTGTCATCAAAACAAAAAGTAATAAATAGATAAATAAATCAATAAAAATCATTTAGTTTCAAGCTTCACTATGGTTAAGATTATATTTTTTTTTCTTTAGTTTCTTTCTTTTTTTGATCACACGATATCTATACAATAAAGAATCTATATTTATTTTTTCAGCTATTATAATAAAATAATGTCTTTTCCCCTTTTATTTAAGCCTCTATTATCTTTAGATTGTACCTGATTAGACCGAAATAGGAACTTCCAAGAAATATTGAGTATTATTTCAATTATTTCCAATACAATCATTTTATTGTTACAGTTCTATGATCATCTTCAAAATGATTTATATCTTATACAATATACTCCCGATAATCCGGACTTATTAATTCGTACCGAAAGTACGGAAAATCCTAAGGTGCGATAACACGAAAATTCTTTCCTATTAGTAGAGAGAAGGAAATGTTTCTCTGATAACTTGTTCGTTTCTCTTTCTAATAACAAGAAAGAATCCCTTTTATTTTCTAGAAATAGGGAACATAGATCGTTCTCTATTTTGTAGAATGAAGGAAGGAAAAGTTAGGAGAGCAAAATCTTCTCGTGTCATCGCACCTTAACGGAGTCAAACAGTAAAAAAATCGGAAATCTTTAAAATTGTTAGAATTCTATCAATAATTAAGCTTTAAATCATATTGAATTCATTTTCCTATGAATGTACGAAAGGTTTTCCCTAAGCGATTCGGATTACCGGGACTGAACTGTGCTTATTGCCGATTATTTACAGTTTATAATTTTGAATTTCTTGATTGTAAAGATGATCTTCTGTTTTGGAAAATATGACGTATACAAAAATTATCATAGCTTAATCTTTATTAGAGGAACGCCAAAGGCTGGATGATAGTGATTGTAATATAAATAAACTGAATAACTATAAGCTAGCTTAAATATAAATAGAGTAATGAATAAGGTTTCTTTTTTTTTGGGTTTTGTTTATTAAGGACCAAACTATGGAAAAAAACGTACTTAAACAACCAAGAAAAGTAACGAATTTCTTTATTTTAAATTTGACAAAAAAAAATGATTGACATAAATCCATGGTTGACAAGCGATGACTGGCGATAGGCATTAAGAAATGTACATATTATATCTAAACATAAAATGAACAAAAATAATAATAAACTATATACACATTACAGAATTGTTTAATTATTCGATCAAATTTTAACAATTCCTTAAACAAATCCTTATGGAAATCTCCAAACACTCGAATAGCCAACATTAATCCAGAAAGGTCTAACGGGAAATTAGACTCAATAGATTGATTATCAGAAGAGATTAAAATTGCTATTATAACTCTCCCTAAAGACCAATTCCTCAACAACAATAATAATAATAATAATACTAAACTTAAATTTTATTAATTTTCTGGCACAATATCTCCGACCCATTTCAAATAGGCTTCATTACCATTTTGTATTGGTAATGAAATGACTTCACATACTGTATATGGATGATTGAATTTAACATATTGGGTTAATGCATCAATTTTTGATGTTCTAGTTTTAATCATCATTAATACTTCAGAATCTTCATTGATTTTATTCTCCCATTCATAAATCGATGTTATCTTTGGTATGATATTGACACAAGCAGCTAATTTTTCTTTAACTAATCCATGAGCAATTTTTTTCGCCACCTCTTCATTGGGTGTTGTAACATAAGCAACTGAATGTGTACCGGGACAATATGTACTGTTCGGTGTACAAGCGTTACCAGACATTCCTTTAGCTTCAATTACTGATCGCCGGCAAATACTAAAGTAAAATAGGTACATATTTTTTTAATTATTTTCTAACCTAATAGTGATAAGTTAATTATGATTACCTTAACAAAAATGTGGAAAAGAAGACACTCTTTGTAACGCCGATCATCCAGAAATCCTATTAGAATACGTAAAAGATTTGGGATTACAAGGATAACTGATAACGAACAGTCTTTTATCCAAAAATTGGAAGAACGAGTCTATAGACTTCCTGCAAAGCTGAGTTGTCAGATTTATTTTAGGTATTGCCGCCAAAACATAGGTGAAATGGCGCCAAAAATCTCGTCATCACTTAAGTGATGACTTATGTAATTACCGAACTTTTCTACTACAAATATTATTCCATTTGGCTTATTTATGCAAATATACATTTAAATTGTAACAAACGATATATTTTTATTAGAAATATGACGTGTGTCGATATACTAAAACGGATTTAAGAAGAAATGATATTAGGAAGAATTGCTATATTCGACAACCCTGGAAAGAAATTCCAGTAAAAGGTTTGTGTCATTGCTAAATACATGGTACTATCACCATCTGTTGTAGAGTCGATATATTTAAACCATTATTCTCTTAGGGTGCAAATAGACGGGCAGACTTTTCTCTAGTAACAGTTCCCATTCTCTCGCCACAAATAAAGAGGTAGATACAACCTTTTACTCTAAAAATAGAGAAGAAACTATTTTTTATCTCGTTTTTAATACGAGACGGAGAAAATAATAAGAGAGAAGTCTCTCCGCCTATCGGCACCCTAAAAGTCCCAGTTGCAAAATTCTCTGTCAAAATTTAACAACGGATCAAATACATAGTTAACAGTGACTTAAGAGATTTTTACCTCTATCCCTCACTGTATATTATCGGAATTTGTCAACTGTGAGGAGGGAGAGGACTGTCTACGAAGACTTGCGACGAGGACTTGCGTACAGAATACCGTTTGACTATTAAGACAGTCCTCAGGTACAATTTTATTACAAAATGCTTATCCGACATGTGTGGTAATAATACAAATTGATAAGAAAATTATGTTAGTTGACGCATATTTATCGCTGTTTTGAGATAAATACAACAATGTATGTTTCAAAATGTATAAAAAATCAATCAATAAAAAAAAACCATAAGTTTCCATTATTCAATAGTTTTACAATTTTTTCAAATAATAGTTATAAAATCGACAATTAGAAATCAAATTTCAAAAAGAAGGTAACACATTTTTAATATAAAATATATTGAAATGGACTTATCTGTTGTTTGAATATCTGTAGACGTTTGAAAGACACAATTTTTTTTCCAAATTCAATAAATCAGATCACTCTTATCTGCATTAAACAATCAATATGACTAAAGTGTACTTTTAAGGTCACATAATTGGTCCATCGAAAGGTATGAGTATTATTTAGAAACATTGTTGAAATAGATAATGATCTTTCAATAGTGAACTTTCGTTGATAAAAAAAACACAACATTACTGTACAAAATATTGTATTTATTAATAAAAAATATTAAAAAGATAATACAGTATTCCATAAGTTTTCAAAGTAAATAGAATCAAACTTTTCCTCTTCGAAACTGTTCAAACACCTGAAAAGATTTTCGTTGCAACAATAGTGCAAACGATAGTTAGTGGAAAACTTTTACTGGGAACTTTCCACTAATAAAGTGTTTCATCAAAATAATTGTACACCAATTATATCATACGACACGTTACTCTTAAAAAGATAACAAAACCTTGGATATGGATCAATATTAATAGAAACATCATTCAATCGATTTACCCCCAAAGTTTCAAAATCTGTTTAAAGACAGCTGTGTGTGGTGTGTCTACGTATATATTACTCACATATAGGTATATGTTGATTTTTCCGTGATAAATAATGTCAAAATCTAAGTGATAAGGATTATGCGATGAATAAATGCACTGCGATCGAATCCAACAGTTAGAATGTGAAACTTGCATGAACCGTATCGTTTCTAGACCAGAAATAAGTGCATTCAATTTCCGTTTGACTCCTGGTGGTAGAATTTCCATAAATAAATCCAATTGTAATTCGAAAATGTATAGTGTATCGAAAGAACCACCATTTTTTATAAGAAACAAATATTTTCTGTTATGTCTGATACCAAATATAATGGTGTTCCTTAGTTATTACGAAGGCTATACAAGGAAAAACGCCGGAACTATTCCTTTTCGAAATATTGATCTACCAAATACAACTTTTTCAGGTAAATACTGTTAAATGAAAGAGAATTATAAGAATTATGATAATATTTTGTTTCTAGAAATGAAATATTTAGTAGAAACTACAAATTGTAAAATTCCCGATATTGATCCATTCAATAGTGATATTTGGCCGTATTATCAAAAAGAAGACTACCAGTCTTGCACAAATCTGGGTTTATTAACTTATATTGAAAAAAATCAAAATAATGTGTATTTAAGAGTGAATTTATCATTAATTCAAGCTTATACATCATATTTTGTCAATTCTACTCTATCTTGTTGTTATATGGATATTACAAGAGATGATGAAGATGATATCGACAATAATATTAAGTAAGTATTAAGTTTCTGAGAAAAAACGAACACACACCGAAATCTGTCCACGTTTTAGTCATTAATCGTTAAGGTAATGTTCCAAATTCCAAAAAGTAAATCAATTGTTATCAGAACATACTATTTATCTAATCTCAATTGAAAACTTATTAATAATCGACCGGATCTATGTAATTCTTTTTCCAAGATTTCTTTCAATTAGTTAACGATTATCGTACAAAAATTTCATAAACGAAATACGTGTTATCAGATAGCAAAATCACTGGATATTTACAAATCTTTACTGTATTATCTATTATTTGTAACAATAACATATAAGCGATACTTTTCTATTAATCAATAGTGATAATAAATCAGTCTGCGCAATCATACCGGTTTATTTTTTTAATTACTCATAATTTCAAAATTGTTTATGGTCACTTTTCATGTTCTCCAGTTTCGGAGTTTCAGTGTGGCTTTTCTTTTGATTTTATTCCTGGTTCTTCATTCTTTCCCCATTTTTTCTCTTATCTGTTCAAATATCGCTCACTTTTCCGGTATGATTCACTTTTCCTCAATAACGGAAATATGTAACTATCTTTGCAGTATCATAAGTAAACTAAAGATATTGATATAACATGCATTTTCAATTAATTCAGTTTCTATATAAATTGTGTATATGAATAAAATACAGTAGAACTCCATTAATCCGTCAAGTATTGAGACCAAAGATACAAACTATAGGAACATTGCATTCGATCGGTTTGTCGAGGGCTTCGCCGGCTACATTCTAGATCGCCGGCGATCGTACGTGTGAAGGTCTCTATTTGATTATACTGAACAACTTTCAACGGCGACGGTTTCGCAGGTGTGTCTGAAAACGGGCTATCTACTACTTCCTGATGATTTGCAACAGATTCGTCGCTAGTACCAGGTTTATTTGATGTATTAGCGAAAAGGCTGACAGGTTGATAGAGTTCTACCGTATTTTATAAATATTTTATCTGTAGATTAAGAATTGTTTTGATCTACCACACAGATATTCAAAAATCTAATAGTTTTTCAGATTGTTACCCATTTGAAGAGACAACTTTAATTACATCCGATTTGATAAAAGTTGTATGTAGTAACTCGTTTGGTAGTGAGGTCTATTCAAATGTTCATAGTATTATACGACCAACAGAAGAAATCCAGCAACGTTACACGAAAAGTAATTTAAAAAACCCTTACAATGTATTATTAATTGGTATTGATACTATGTCACAATTGAATCTTGTACGTACAATGCCGAAAACACAACAATTCCTCCAAACTAATAATTGGATTAATATGAAAGGCTATAATAAAATCGATGATAATACATTTCCAAATTTAATGGCATTATTAAGTGGTATGAATCAAACACAAATCGATGAAATTTGTGATCCAGAAGACAAAATTTTAAATGACTGTGATATTATATGGAATCGATTTAGACAACAAGGATATGTAACAGCATATGCTGAAGATGAAGGCTATTTAAGTACATTTAGTTATTTGAAGAAAGGTTTTCAACAACCACCAACCGATCATTATTTTCGACCATATTTCTTAGCTATTGAAACATTGAATGTTGTTAAAAAATATTTATTATCGTATTGTACAGGACCGGAAACGTCCGGTGAACGAATACTCAATTTAGTTAAAGATTTCTATCAAACATATCCAAATATACCGAAATTTGGGCTATTTTGGATGAATACATTTAGTCATAATAATATTAATTCAGCATCAACAATGGATGAAGTGTTTGTTGAATTCTTCCATCAATTACAATCGAATAATTATTTAGAGAATACAATTGTTGTGTTTTTCAGTGATCATGGATTTAGATTTGGCAAAATTCGGTATACGTACAGTGGATGGTTGGAAGAACGGTTACCTTTCAATTACATCCATATACCGAAATCATTTCAGCAATTATATCCGACATACTATAGTAATTTAGTTGTAAATTCTAAACGATTGACAACACCTTTTGATCTATATATGACTCTTCAGAATATTTTAAATTTATCGACTAATAATTCGTATCGAATTCAATCGAGTTTAGCGTGTCCAAAATGTAAATCTTTATTTTATAAAGTGAATGAATTGCGTTCTTGTACAGAGGCTGCAATAGCACAACATTACTGTACATGTATGGGTCATTTTTATATTGATCCAAATTCGAAAATTGTCAAAAAAGCAGCCCTATTTGCTCTAGATAAACTACGTAGTACAATCAATCATTTTGGTGATAAAGCAAATAATTGTATAAATTATTATTTAAGACATGTTCTATCATCCGGTGTTACTGAAACGTTTTATAATAGTAAAAATGAATCGTTCAATTATTTATTGTTAATATTTGAAACTGTACCAAAGGCTGTGTTTGAAGCAACAGTTAGTGTAACTGATCAAAATTCCATACAATTGTTCTCATTACAAGGTATGATCAGTAGAATCGATCGTTATGGTAATAAAAGTAGTTGTGTTGATGATCCAATTTTAAGGAAATATTGTTACTGTGATGGATTTTTAACACGATTGAAGAAAACTATGAATGTTCTTTTTAATACTTGATTGTTGTCTTGTTGTTGAAAATGTAATTTATTTTTGTGAAAATAAAACGTCAAAAAAAACTCAAAAATATTTGAAACTAGCCTTCGATTGCGACTTCGTCCGCCTGGAAATCGGAGAACCAACAATTCCTGATTTTAAAATCAAGACGTCAATAAAATTAATGCTTTTTTACATCTGAGATCAATATTTCTGAATTTGACCCAATTTGACCCATACTCCAACCACATATACACCCTGCCTTCTTCTCTCGTAAAAACCGGTTCCCATGCTTGTAACATATACTTACAAAGAGTTTCTACGGTAGAAATCAAACTAATCGCTCTTCTTTTTGTAACAAGATTTAACGTTAACGTTCGCCTTAGCGTACGTGCTGCAGCAATTCTTTATCGTCTTGCACAAATAAGTTTATGTTATGTTCGATAAGCTCTACTAATTATATTCTTGTTGTCACGCCGTCGATATCAAAAACAACAAATAGTGTTTATTGTAATTCATTTATTTCAAATATAAATGGAAAATTTTAACATTCAGATTGTGGAATACAGTCTCCGTTAGTATTCCTAGCATATCCATCAATACAGTAACAAGCATCATTACATCTTATATTGACAATTGGACAAACTTGACCCAGAGTTGCACATTCTGTTTGACAAGCACTACCACATGAATAATATTCATTAGGACGTGTACAATTAATCCAATGAACACCTAAATTTAGAAAAAAGAGTATAATATTTGCACTAAATAGTATTTATAGTTTTATTACCTCCAGGTGGAAGAGTTGTTCGCTTATGATAAGCTGATGTTGAACTTAATCCAAGAACTAAAGTTAATGTTAAACAAATTATATAAGTTTTCATTTTAAGAGTTTTCGTAGAAATAACCATTAGATACTATTAATATTTCATATTTATACTAAATTGTTTATCATATATGTTTATTTAGCATACATATGGTGATTCCCCACTTTCATAACTGGTTTGGTGTAAATACTGATTGCATTTCTTCATGAATATTCATAGCATAGTGATGACTGATAATGTTTTTTTTTTCAATACACTTTTCATGAAGGTAGGCACGTTCACAAATTTGTACTTTGTACCTACTTTTACATCTATTTACACCGTTAATCCATAAAAAGTGCTACTTGATAACAAAAATGTGTGTATGGTGGACCGTTCAATGCTAATTTGAAGCGATACTCTTGCTGATAGTCGAGCTATCTTAAGAAGTTAAAAAAATAAGCAACATCTATATATAGAAGGTTTTTTTTTATTGGAACATCCGGTAAATATTAAACCAGCACTTATCAGTACATATGTAGGCACCTAATATAAAAGAGTGTCAATTGTCCGGAAGTCATTTAAAAAGCTGATATTTTGCTTATTGATCGTAGTACTTCGACAAATTATTATAAAATCTTATCCAAAAATACAGTCGAACTTGTCTAACTCGAACTTCTATAACTCGAATCATAATCGGCAGCACGAGCAATTAGGTGGTACTATAGGAAATCAACGTAGAAGTACTCCTGTAACTCGAAGTTCTCCGTAACTCAAACATTTTACGTGGTAAGTACTAGTTCGAAATGTAGAAGTCTATACGAATATAACCGTTCGATTATCCGGAAGATTTTCTTTTTTAGAAAAGGTTAATTATTTATTCCAGATAATCGATAATGTAACATTTTCATTAATAACATGCAGATAATAATAAACTACCTTGATACAACAGGATATTATGCTACGAAAAATCACGCTCGGAAGATCACGCTAACCTTGAAATGGAACAATAAATTGACACAGTTTTTTGTAAACTTGACCAACAACCCATCGACAATATTCATCAATTAATATCAAAAATGGAAAAACTGTTTGTTTATTATTTCCCCACAGAGTCTGAAATGAAGCTACCGAACCCATTACAACTCCTTCGGCCTTTCAGTCCCATCTCATGGAGGTGCTTCTTTAGTCCACAATATCCAGTTTGCATAGGAGAAAGTTGACTTAATTTACAAGAGATTACAAGGGACCGAGCAGGATCATACGATTTCCGAGCACCATCCCTTGCCAATATGCCGACAACAATGTTCCTCTTGCACTTAAAGTACCTAGAGCTAACAATATTTACATTCCATTTTTTTTGCAGCTTGGTTAATAAATATACCGAATGCAATTTTAAATTGGAGAATATGGTAGGAATTTTTGCTGGGACATCATGTATACAGAACGATCCAAATAAAAGTGTGCTCTTGAGGAGCACGAGAGCAAAAGAAATGACAGATATTATTAATGAATAGAAGCAGAGATAACAACGCGGCGATCCCCTCCTAATGTGTAACCCGGATAGTTTTCACTGTAATTGTAAATGATGTTAAATATGTGACCTTTATGCAACGTCAGCGAAAACAAAGGAAATTTTTAATTAATTATCCATTAGAATTTGATAGGGTAATTTAAAAATGAAATATTGTAGTAAATAAACAAAATAAAGTCGTTTATTGAGAGGCACCTTCGAACAATTTAGGTAACATTTTATTAAAAACTGAAAACATAGAAAACGTTATTTTATAAAAAAAAACTAAGCTTAAACTATATTCAAAAACATTTCACAAGATTTAATTTACAAATGGCACTTTTTAAAGTATTCAAAAATCCATCACAGTAGCAATATTTTTTCAATATCGCATTCTTAATACATAAACTATTGTCAGCATATCTATCCAAACGGCTAATATCACCTAACATATTAAATATTAATTTATTTGTATGTGAATGGTATGCCTCGACTGTTGCTTCAAACATTGCCGATGGACTTGTTTCCAATAAAATCAAAAAATAATTAACACTTTGATTGTAATCATTTGTATACGATTCAGACATACCAGCTGAAACGACTTTTTTCAGTTTATAATAGGCACAATTATGACTCTCACTAAAATTTTTGATCAAATTATTAATTTCGTTAACGATAAATGTTGCAGTTTCAATAACAATTGGTGTTCTTGTATTAATATATGAATGACCCGTACACATACACCAATGTTGATCAATAGCACCATCTCGACATGTACGATTCTCTTCGATTTCTTGAAATAGCGATTTGCATTTCGGACACGCCACACTTGGTTGTATTTTGTACGTTGAATTCGCCAAGAAGAGAATTTCTTGTAATGTCATATACAGATCAAATGGTGTTGTGAGTCGTTGGGTATTTATTAAAAAATTCTTATACCGTTTCGGATAAAGTTCTCTAAAAGTCTTTGGTAAATAAATATAAATAAATGGTAATCTCTCTTCCAACCAACCAGTATGCGTATATCTAATATCACCAAATCGAAAGCCATGATCACTAAATAATATAAAAATCGTATCACTTAAATATTGATAAATATCACGAAGAAAGCGTTCGATTTTATCATCCATTGATGAGGCACAATTCACTGAATCATGACTGAATGTATTCATCCAAAATAAGCTAAATTTTGCATAATCCTTTAAATCAATTATAAAATCTTTGGCAATATTCAACATTCGTTCACCGGTATTTTCCGGTCCGGTACAGTACGATGTGCCGCATTTTCGATGAACATCTAATTTCTCAGTTGCTGAAAAATATGGACGATAATAATATGTTGTTGGTGAATTCCAAAAACCCATTCGACCATAATTAAATGTACTAATTGAAATTTCATCTTCACCGTACGCTGTAACATACCCACTATTTCTAAATCGATTCCAGATTATATCACAGTCATCTACATAACGTGCACCGGGATGACAATAATCATAGATTTGTGTCCATGTTTTGCCGGTCAATATAGCTATCAAATTTGGAAATGTATTATCACCGATTTTGGTGTAACCGCGTAAACTCAGGAAATCATTATCTTGTAGAAATTTATACGTTTTCGGCATTGTTCGTATTAAATTCATTTTCGACATACTATCAATGCCAGCTAATATAATATTAAATGGTGGTGTTTCTTGTGGCCATTCTGACCTGGTTTTGTACATTTTCACTCTATTCGTATTCAAAATTGTATGGACGTTCGAATAAATCTCCATATTATAAATATTTTTACATGTTACTTTAATGAAATCATCGGTTATGTTGGCACTTTCAGAGAAATACTTGCATGCTGAAAATCTAAACGACTATTACACAAATAAGACGAAAACTAATAGAGGTTTTTTTGTCAACTTACTTAATTTCACCCTCGGATTTATTCAATTTCAATAATCGACTAATACTTGAATAACAACAACTTATTCTTGTATAACTATACGAAGATTTTAATGTTGTATTGATTTTCAATAGAAAACTATTATCAATTTTTTCTATATAAGTTAATAGACCTTTTGGGGAACAATTTTTATAATTTTCTTTATGAAAAAATCTAATAACATCTTCATTGAATGGATCTTCTTCAGGTATTCGACATGTAGATGTGTGAATCAAATAGTTTTGGTGAAATGGTGTGTTAATAACAAGGCCATTTTGTACTGAAATTTACAAAATAATAATAATAATAATAATAATACACTAAATATCAATAATATTAATTACCTTTCATAGGCAGAAAATTATCAATTTCTGAAGTTGCAGATAATACATAATAAGTATAGATAATTGTTGCGATAATTAGTCCTGAAATTCCTAATCGTTTTCGCCAAGACGACTGTTGCCAATTCTGAAACACATAAAAGCATGCATTATTATAAATATGTGCTTTTCCAGCAAAAAAGATGAGGGTGAGTGCACGTTCATGTTGAAGCTCCGCCGAGGCTACCGCATATCGCATTTAAAAATACGGTTTCATATCTCGAGGTCTCGGCGGTGCTTCAACCTGAATGTACCCTTACGGCGTACATCGGAACCGTCCTTATAGAACGTCCCGACTTGAGGTAACACGGATGATTGTGAAGTAGGCGTATTAGTGGTTGTTGGGTCATTACTCAAAAGACTATTGTCTTTGCTATAGCCGGCAGGGGAAGGCTTTCTCTGGGACAAACTTGGTTATAATCCTAAATGGGGATTAGTTATCATACTAGTCAAATTTTCCCGAGGCTGAAGCACACCGGTCCGGCCCTGGTTTTTAATATAACGGATAAATAAATGTGATGGATTGAGTGTGACGGATAGTCGAGGTTTTACTGCACTTACAGTTAGAATAGTCACACTAAACATTGATTTATTTTTAACATCAAAGAATTATCGTCAGATTGTTTTGAGCGCATGCAACAGAAGTGTCAAATAACGATAAATTTTGCAATCAAAAAGTTATAGATACCTATAATTAAATGTAAGTGCATAGGCGTCATAATTTCTCATACATATTATCAATAGCGGTTTTTTTATATTAATTGCTTGTTAAACAAAAAAAAAATATAATAATAAATAATAATATTTTTTTATTTATTGACTGATAAAATTGAGCCGTTGATCGGATTCTTTTATTTAGGTTTTAAGTCCACTTAGGAAAGAACCAAGAAAGGTAATCGGCAATACCAACTGTTTTCCGGACAAATACCGTATAAGTATAAGAATTTTATGTCGAATGATAAAATGGATATAAGGGAACGACTTTTTCATTTTCTAATATCTATTTCTCCGTATGTGCTTTTTTGATACACAAATGAACTATAAATTATGCAAATTTCAAAATAGTTACCATTTTTTTTCCGGAAAGGCTCTTCTTATTAATCACATCAAGTAGCAACTACGTTTAAAATATAAATCAATTAGATTTCAACAAGTCAATACACATTTTATTCCACTTAAACTAAATTAATTGAACGTAATAAAAGCTCTGTTTGTTGATTTTAAGCAAAAGAAACCACACGATACTACACATGTTTTCACACTACTTTTTAAACGTAATAGTATGTGACCGTCATTTTTGAAGAATAAATTTGTGTGTGTGCAGTCACCCAGGACCCAGAAAACGAAACAAGTTTAAATTCTGCAACAATATATTAAACACAATATAATAGCGGGTTGCATGAAATCAATTTTTTTTTTTAATTTACATTTTAATTAATGAATTGGAATTTTTGAATTTTTAATTTAATTATTACGCGTTATCACATCTCTAGTAGGTAGTAATTGATAATGAAATAAAATACCGGGCTAATGGACTATTGTTTGTGATTACACAACATCCCACCAATGTCAGACTAGCTGGCAGAATGCGGATTTCCCGTGTGCTCAGGATTTAGGATTTCGAATTACTGGGGCTCCTAAGGTGTGTGTAAGATATGTGTAAGATCTCGAAAACTATTTTTAAACTGAAGAAAATGACATCAGCGAAACCACAGAAATCTGTAACTACTCTCTCTCTATAGCACTGGCTATAAAGCGTAGTAAAACCCCATACAGGACCGGTGCTAGATTATTTGACACTCTCCTGCACCCCATTAAAACACGATATCTACCAGGTCCCGGACTAATGATGTTCTACTGTAGTTTAAAGGCAGAGACTATTCACCTTGGAAGGTGAATTTTCCAATTTTTCTGCCAAACATCTTCCACCAATTGACATAATTATAATGTGAGAAAGCAGGTTTCCCTACGACAGTCCAAATATTGTCATAGTTTTATTATATGTATCTTATATAATTCCCAAAAATCTGTTACTATATAGTGTTTGCATTATTAATATCTATGTTTGTTCAACAAAGTTGTATTAGGTAACCGAAAAAAATTTCAAAAGTAATCAATGGACAACAAAAAAAACTTGAATAATGTGTATTAAACACGCAGGCATGTATGTTTTCCATTTAATTCAAAAACTACTTTATTACACAGACATTACATTAATTACTTCTAACATGAAAATATAAACGATACTCATACTGTAATGAGAACCCATTATCAATATCATTCACAAAAGTAATAAACGACATACATATTATGTATTTAATGGAGTTTATCATTTTTATAGATCCCTTTTACGTGCCGTTATTAGCCTTAGCTCCCAAGCACAATGCGATTTTTCATTGCCGGTGCGACAATTCGCAAACTTGAGAGTTGGAACCCATTTAGCGCCATGGATCTCAAATCTCAACGTTGCGAATTTTCACACCTTCAACAAAAAATTGCATTGGTGTGAGGAATGCTTCAAGGGTTTTCAAATTAAGCACTACAGCCGGCTAAAAAGTCTCTGTGTTTTATCTGAAAGAAGCATTATCGAATTTTAACTTTGTCATACTACTTTGGTGTACTGTCCCGAGCAGATGCTAGCATTGCTAGTGCGAATTTCTTTAATTACTCCCTTACTTTGAATGTGCCACTGTAGACATTTAAAATATGATTACGTTGACTTTGATAGTAATCAGATCATATTTAACATCAAAGGTCAATATGAGAGGTCAATATGGCAATGTGAGAATTCGCGAAAGGTCTAGACTCAATAGACATTCTAGTTTATCAGTTATTTTGCAAAATAACTATTGCAACCGTCAAACTGTAAATTGTTCGCATATTGCAAATTGACTAGACATTTCGTGAATTGCCTAATTCCGCACATTGCCGGTAATATACATATAGGTGTATTGAATAAAAAAAAAACTCCTTTGCTATTTATTTCCGTAGAATCCCCAGATTTAAAGACATTCACACTTTTTGCAAATATTCACTAATGACCAATATCTGACTTAATTTTCTATCCTGATAATTCGAATTTGAAATTTTCTACTTACAATTCGTTGATGAATTTCAGTAATAAAACCCATTGCATCTTCTAATACCAATTTGGAAAGATTCTTATTAAAGGCACTTGTCAGTTTTTTGTCTTTCATAAGTAATTTTTTGGTAAATTAATAAAAATTATCAACATATTATATAGAAATACATATACTTTTTGTAAAATCTTGGTGGTAATGTGAGAGATACACGCGACTATATCCGAACGACGTTGTCGTGTTGTGATGTTGGAGAAAATGTAACTCCAGGGGCGGTTCCACAGAAACCTAATATTGATCTGTTATTCGTCAATTTAAATAGAGCACTGATGATGATGATGATATAATAATAAAATATTAAACGAATTATAAATACTCTATACTAGACTTCATTCAAGAATGTTTTCTTCTGCGGAAACATTACTTATATTATAAACAAGTTGTACTGCTAATCGCATGAGTTACGTAATAATGCAGAAAATGAATCGCTTTGACGTTTTACGACTTTTCTCACCGATCATCAGTATAACAGTGATTTTTAATTGAAATTAGGATTAATTCCGTTCTATAGAACCAGGTCATGTTTAAACATCTATGGACCGCTTGCAGCTTCCCTTAATACTGAAAACGAAAAAAATCTTACAGGTAATCATATTCAGTCCATCTACTGATAAGAGTTTGTAATATTCAATGTAATTTTATTGCATTTCTAGAATAAATATGTTGTATATTGATTTTTTTAAGGTTTGGTCATAAGGGTGGAGACTAGATATTATCTTGGGATGTATATGTCCACTTCACCTTTACAGACGATTCTGACCTCTATTGCTTAATCCTACACGGAATGCCTAAAACAGCTGCAACATTATTTCGATATAAATAATATAATAAACTTTTTCCATTTCAATTATGTGCTTTAGATAGTTATTGGGCTTTATAATTAAATCATTAATAAAATAAATGTCATTGATTATTTTTTTTGTTCCATAAACTGAACGTATGATTTTATAATAGACAAGATACGTCCAAAATTAGATTCGGCCTCGGTTTTTTATTCCTTTATTAATTGATTAGAATGATATTTAGTCAATTATATCTATTTACTTGCGTATTCTAAAATATCACAATATTTCCACTTTTATAGGAAACAATTTTTATTTCCGTATTTCATATGTAATTACTTTCTCTATTCTTATCATTCATTGATATTTGACATTAGAAAAACATGCTATACTACCGCAACCAGAGCCGTAATTGGAGGTATCTTGTGGGGGTAGCAATTTAGAGATTACTCAGCAATAACCCCTCGTAAAGGGAAAGTGGTGAAAAATAGGATGAAAGGGTGGCAACAATCTTTCTTAACGGGAGTCAGGCATGGACCCAAAGGTCAAAGGGAAGTGGTGAATGAACTCAATGACAAACATCATGAAAGGAATCAAATGATGTACAGGGCCGTAAGCAATCTTCCCAATTCGAGAGACTTCAGCTACAGAAGGGCGACCATACTAAGGACTTTCAACGACAGATCCTCCCTGTTGAAATGTTTCTTTCAGGATGTTAGTTATTAAAATCGTCTCTTCAGTGGTGGACCTACTATGAAGCTAATGAAACCGAAGTCACAGGAGCCCCCTGAAGCTTAAGCTGGATAGTACAATCTACTTTTCTGAGTGTACTTCATTGACTTCGTCACTTTCCTTTGGCTCGATTGCTGGCAACAACCACCTAGGAGAACTATTGCCGCAGTAGAGTAGCCTGGATTCCGTTAGAATTTGTAGCTGACTGTGAATTTTGATGGAAGTGATCAACGTTTCAACACGTGGCAGTACAAGCGTACGGTTCCCCTGGCGGTACAAAGCTGCTGGGCCCTTGGCAGCAACTTAAATAAGT
>JAZBHA010000072.1:128917-149343 GCA_037464855.1 Iselma pallidipennis | reverse complement strand
CGTTATGATATTGATGTAAGGGTAGTATTTTAGCTTTTTAAATCAACTGTTAAATGTGAAAGTGAAATATCAGTAAACAAAAATGATGCATTTATTTATTGACTTTCATCATGTCAATATAGGTACTACCGATGTGTTTGTATGCACAAAAATTAAACAGAATATTCATCCTTAACACTATCCCTGTTTGGTGAGAAAATTAAGCAAATCTACCCTTAAATTTTTATATTTACCTAATCAGTATACACAATTATCTCTATAATTATCTTCATTATGTCCCCAATCATTAATTTATCTAGAATCAAATTGTTGTTAAGTATATTGAATGTATTTTTTGTCGTCGCATTTTCATTTCAAGCTTTGATTATATTAAAAAAGGCGGGAGGAGCTTCATGGGCGGTCGACATCAATTTCCTTCCTTCCGTTCACCAACCAATGAAACGAGCTTGTCAAGGCAGCCATAGCAACGTGAACCGGATATAACAGCTACCTCTAAGGAGGACGATGAGAGAAAGACAACTAAGGTGGAAATTGTCTATTCTCTCTCTTTCTTTCACATTTTAAAAGCTCTATGGGGATTTTCTCCGTCTTTTTATATACGGTATGTGTATATGTATGTGTGTATTTCCTTACGTCTTTTCGTCTCGTTTGGAGGAGTTCGTATTAAAGCCATAAGTAAAACTTATAGCTGATCGTAAATTTCAAAGGTAATCAGGCCTGATACAAGAAGGAATAAGTAAGAAAAAGAACGATAGAGAAAGAGAAAATTAAGGATATATTTTCTGTAATGTAATATAACATGTATTTATAAAATGGAAAACTAACAGGGGGAACTGGAAACGTCGAACGAAATGAAGCTTTTCGATATTGTTGTCAGGCTGTTAATGTTGTCTCTAGTATTTTATATCAGAACTTAAAGTTATATCTTGACGAAATTAGGTTTTATTTTTAGATTGATTGTAGTATAATCGTAAAACAAAAGAAACCGGTTAATTATTCGTTAAATTTGGCAGGAAAAACACCAGATACTTGTTGTACAAATGGGTGTCAATCAATTATTAGTAGTTAATTGAGTTAAATTAAGTCTCACTGATAATAGTCAAGTTTAACAAGAAAATACATTTTAGTAGACTTTGATTAGCCTTCAATAGGTCCTTAGATCATTTGTTAGATAATCACTGCGAAAATCATCAACACGTTTAAATGCATTCTTCCTTTTTACACTTCCTTTATAGATAAGACAATATGAAGACAGATAAAATGATAATGGACTAGGAAAAAGCAGAAATATACGACGAAATTGGACTATTATCTAATGCAATATAATTTTGCGATTTTTTTTTTGATTGCGTCAACGTAGGAACTATTCACATACATCTAGTAGGACCCCCTCAAGTGCACTTATGAGATGTTTCTATTAATGCGAGCCAAAAAACATGGTAAAGACAGGAAAAAACAACGATTCATGGATTATTTAACCGGGTTCTGCAATTATGCGTATTGCATTTAAGCGGATCCTATTGTATACGTATCTTTTTTCAGGACACGACTGAAAAACCTATTTAGTGTAAGTCGAATGTCAAAACTAGCGAAAAATACGCATTCGAATGAAACTGGAACGGTGGGTAAACAAAAATTCTGTCGCCTATTGAAACATCCCCGATTGTCTTGGATTAATCGTCTGTCCGTCGTTGTCGGTAGCTACTTTAATGTGTTTATATGAAGATTGATTGTTCATGACGTTCTACATTCTATAAGTAGATTGAATTTTCAGATCCCTTGCGTGTCTTCTAATACTCTCTGCTATACGTGTACGTATAGTATTGCCTACTATATTCGCTCTTGTTCATTTTCAAACGGAAGTTGGAGTAAAGTGTGGAAAAGTGGTTGAATTTTATGAACCAGTCCATATTGTAAATACAAACGTTGAAGCTTTTACGTGATACGTGTACCCAAAATCTATACCATATCGTTATCCTTTTCTAGTTGTTTTATCATATTATTATCAATATCATTTTTGTTCTACATACAATCGCCTCGCGTAATATAGATAATGCACGTGACCACTAGCAATTATTATGCTTTTTATAGAAGCTTTCAAGAACATGAAAACCAACTCATCAATCATATTTTTTATTATATTACGTAGGTATACTTATTGTTTCGATAATTGTATTTTTTATTATTATTTTTTTTATTTTAAGAGACTCCACTAATCAATACTAATAATAATACAATATTTAAAAACGACTAGATTGCATAGACTGAAATAGAATAATATGTGTCTATCCGTTATGGTCTTGTGATCATAAATAATGGTAAAATATTCGGCAAAGTTAGTCCGGACATGGAAGTTGGGAGACGTAGTCATATTTCCGGGAGTCGTTTGCGGATGCACACAAATCGTTTGTCGTTCCACTACTATCTCTAGAGTTAGAGAAATATCAACATCAACTTAATCTAAATAATGATATAGAAATGTAATTGAAGCGTAAAACTTTAAAAAAATTATTATAACAAGTTATTTATTAAGGTACGAAAACAAACATTCATTCAACAAAAGAATTGATAAATAGCAGTGGCGTAATCACAAATTGTGGCCCCAACCGCAAGTTCCGTCAACTAGGCCTCTTTATATATATTTATAGTTGCCGTTCGGGCTCCCTTATCAACCACCAAGCCCCAACGCTAAGGGGGTCGAGTTACGCCACTGGTAAATAGATTATGTTGTTTTGGGCCTATTTTCTGGAGATATTCCAACAACTTGCACCACGTATCGAACAAACAAAACAATCGCACGGAATATTATATTAATATTAAATTATTATGAGAACGAGACCAACTACCACCATCTGTGTCTCTTAAAATAGAAATGATAATCAGAACTGGGGTGGTAGTGTAGTTGTATAGCAAGAGAGAATTAAACGAGGAATAAACACGGAAATTGACTTAATGAGTTAATTATTGTATTTGAAAAGAGAATCTAGTTTACAAATTAGCAATAAAACCTATTTGAAACTAGAAATAGTTAAAATCTATCATACCTAACGATATTTTATTTTAGCGGTGTAATGGTTAATACTTGGCAACCCTATCAGTATTTGTTGTCCACCCCTTTTGCAGAAAAAAAGCACACTTTCTTTTTGCTCTATCGGGTTTTCTAAAGACACCAAGGTGCTCTTAAACTTGGGGAAAAGAATCGTAATTCTATTCGATTCTTCAATCAGAAGTTCCTAAAGTGGCCTGCCAATGTCCACTATGCGACCCGCAGCTGTTTTGACAATAATACATATAAATATCAATAATTTATTCGAATTTCTCTTTCAGTTTACATAAATATAGGTATACTATACGCAGGCCCGCCGAGTTTTATCGTTGTAGTACTTGGTCCTTTAACCAAAAATTTTGGGGACCGCTTTAGATCCTTACTTTTGATTTGATTCGGCAGTGATTGATATTCAGTGACGGTGAAGCTAATGAAGTCCAATTGTAAGTTTTAGTTTTAGAGCGCCCCATAAGCTTGATAAGACAATCCACGTTTTGCATAAGCCCTGGCCTCCCAAATCCCTGGGTCGACTACTGTTCAGAGGCTACATTCGATAGCTGGTGCCGTCTCTGAGAGCTGAGCGTGACATACAAAATGAAACTAATTTCCCTCACTGGAGGCCGCCAAAAATGATTTCCTCCGCTATTTTGTAAGCGTGTTTTCATTGTTCTTGTAAAATATTACCAATTTTTATGTTTATTCAGTAACCGAGATGCAGAAGCACAAAATTTTGGTAATTATTATCCTGTATCAAGTTCTCGGGCATACCTATTTATTGTTACAAAATGCTGATAATACCACTTCAATTTTTACAAAAAATAGGAAATATTTCCATAGAAATGATTTATACGAATCAAATTCCTCCCCTTATTTCTGCATGAAGTGCATATAGTGTACGTATATGTTATATTGAATAAAAATGTTAGCTTCAATCTGATCACTTCCGAGTGGCCAATACCCTCGTTACAAACAATAATAAATACATCATAAGGATTACAAGTTTTATCGTTCTCAATATGTTGAATGTATCTATCTATCTATCTATGTATATATCTTTATCCTTTTATCGAACGGACCTAGGGTGTAGATACACACACACACACACATATATATAGAAGGGTCTGATAAGGATATACATTTTGCAATAGTGAAAGTCAATGGTGTGGACATGACGGTGCACAAGCCGTTCCCACTGTCCGTCCATCTATCATCATACACATACACAAAATATAGAAAGAGAGTAAAATTGTGGACCTACTCAACCCGAAATACTGATAACTTTTAATAAACGGACATAGAAAACCGTATGGATGATGTCGACCATAAAAAAAAAATAACAGAGAGAACGCAGGACCAGATATTATAGTTATAATACAAAATTTGGAAGAATTATAACCGTTGAGTTGACGTTTCAGTTAGATTAGAAGAAAATGTAACAAAAAACAAATTGCCTCACATTGATGATGCGCTGCTGTAGTTGGTATATTATTCTTGTTCTTGTTACCGTTGATGATGATAATGATGATGATGATGGTGGTGGCAGCATACAAGTAAATCCATTCAAAATGATTTATATTGAAGAATTGATCTTGTCAAAGAATTCCGGTTTTAAATATAATTCTTTTATTCTTCTTCAACTTTTCTTTTTATTTAGCTAACAATATCTACCTGTATAGAGTATATTTTCAAAGAGTATCTACTTGAATTGCTGTTTCGAAATAAAAATATAAAATAGCAATTAATGTCTGTATGTCAACTTAATAATTTTTCAAGAAGACTTATTGTATACACTGGTATTGAAAACACTTCAACCTTTCTTTATATCCCAACTTTTTAATGACCACGACCATATGTGTGGTCGTTTCAATTCGATTATCTTCTATTTACAAAGTATAAGGTGTTTCTTAAATTTCTTAAACTTGTTTTATTCATCTTTAATGTAGAAGAAAGGCCTTCATTAAACTAACTATTTATTTAAAAGCGGTAAAATTGACTGCTGAAAAGATCAGTTAAAATTGATGTAATTTCGAGAAAAGTTCAAACAAAGATTTCACCATCAATTTTATTTATTGAAGTCAATTTTTTTCTCTCTACATACGTATAGTGCTTTACCAAATATGGGCACCCCTAATGGGTTTTTATTATAGAAACCAGAGTATTTGTGGTAACTGATTGTAAGTGGTAGAAAACCTGAATGTGTGCCTCCACATGGACTACACATAGATACAATTAGGTTCTAGAAATCAATTATAGTGCGTTTGAAAAGAATTTGTAATGAAATGTCGCGAGAACATGGTTTGTTCGCACTTTTTGCAGGTATGACCTGATAACAACCACAGTTTACAAAATATTTAAATTGAAATAGATGTATTAAAATGTAGTCGTGGAGAAAAATATGGAGGAACTATCGTTACAACGTGATTTGTGTCATGCTGTATCTTTACTCCAGCGTAAAAACGCTATGTGTGGAGAGTCTCTTAGAAGCTAGCCTGCAATATTTTGCAGATTTTGCAAGAGAGGCATTGTGGTTGTCTGTTCGTCAACTCGTGTCCATATTTAGGACACGTGATATTGCCCATAACTGATACATGTAGCTTTAATTGCTTCACCGATTGATAAGCTTTACATATGAAACTACATCCAAAATACAAAAGCATCAATTTAATACAAACGGAATGAGTTTTTGATTGATGTATATGATAACAAATTTATACAGAAATATTAAAAATGAGACAACTTGGGGCAAATTAGAAGCGCGACATTAAAAGTGAAGTTGAAGCACTACTTTGTCATTTGATGATACAACTAGAACCTTCAAGATGCCCCCAGTTAGTGATTAATATTGCCTTTCCATATTGTACTATATCCAAGTAGCCTAACTCCAAGGGAGGTGCCCATATTTGTGTCATGGCCCGTATTTCATAAAGGTACCATTGAAGCAAAAATGATAGAAAAACCGAATTAATTACTGAAAATTTAAACGGGCTAGAAACTTTATTATTTGTTGATAGCTAATAACAATAATAGTACCTATAAGCGATTATCTGGCGCTTAAAAATTAGGCGCTATCTAGACAATTTATTAAATCTATGCTATCACATTTTGAAAATTATGCAGTAGTCAGTTACTGATAAAAAAAATTTACTACAATATCTCTAAAAATGATAAAAAAATAATAATAATAAAGTTATCTACTCGTAGCAGGTAATCGTCTTATTATTTTATATTTTCAAATTATAAAATTGAGAAAATCAGGAGTGGCTGTAATGTTTTTTTGTAAAGAAATTGGATTTTTTCTTTCTAGGCTACTCTTGTTTATTGAATTTCGCTGAAAATTTCATTTAATGCTTTAGTTTTATTCTATATACATATAACAACACATAATATACTTTATATTGCTTTATGTGATATTCTGAAGCTCGTTTGTTTTCATTATTGTTGTCGTGGTAATCCCATTTCATCCCTAAGCGGTCTATATTCGTACATTCATATGCCTGCCATGGAAAAATTAAGGGGTTCGATGATTCGACAATATAAGTGCAGAAATGTATATAGGTACCTATCAGGAAGTCAATTAATTACCTTTCATTATTTGGGGAAAAAACCATACTAATATAAATTGAGCCCTATTTACTTTCAATTTAAAAAAAAGGGTAATGAAAGCAATAAAAAGTGTTTAAATATGTGATCGATCAAATTTAATTTGAATATTATCAGTTTGTATGAGACCCAGTAACATCTGGCTCCTAAATCCTTCTTCATTCAAGATCTGCTTTGATGGACGTGAAACTAAGTGGATCAAGACCGGGGTGCCTTATGTACTCTGCCAACGACGAGATATACGTTTAATCATCAACTATGGCTTTAAAAGGTCGAGTCGCTTTTTATTAAATTTTAATTAAACAAAGTTCAATAATAACGAAAAAAAAAACACGTCATTAAATTTATATTAATTTCCCGAAAAATATACCCACTTATTATATGTGATACATTTAGTGGTAATGAAATCTGATAACTGGGGGGTGGTTGGATTTCATATATCGTATGTAGTAGAAATCGTAATTTATTTAGGGTTTGTTGTATTACATGTGTAAAGAGGCCCATCGTGATTGCCAGTTGATCCTTTTAGTAGATCGTCGTTTGTTGTTGGTGTTGGCGGCGATGACGGCGGCAACAGTGGTGCTATAGTGGTTGATCTTTCTCGCCCTTTTATCAACACAATCTCTATCTTGCTCCCGCACCCCACCACCGCCACCACCACCACCGCTGTTTTACTGTTGCTTTTACTTGTCAAGTAATAAAGTCGACGGTGACGAGATTTAATAAAGGCCTGCTAATGCCCCCGTGTGCAAGCGTATTACATGACGGTTTTCAGGGTCTAACTAAATAAGCCATTTTATAATAGATGAATGGTGGAGAAGGATAGAAATCGAATCGTTATTGCTTTCTTGCTCTTTTACTCATATAGAGTTTGATTATTGGTGTCTGTAATAGATCTAAATCGATTGTTGGGAATTGTTGTAACTGAATTGTATTATGTGTATGTTGTGCGGATATATTTACAGGGGGTGAGAACAAAAGTCTATACAGTATTGTTAGTATAGAGGTAGGTAGCAATTACACAATTGGGAGACAATAAAACGGTCTCAATTTTGTTACCCTATCATCTAAATGGGGAAATATGGATAAATGTTAAAATTTAGCCTTATTAAAGTCCTCCTACCGAACTATATCGTTGATCAGAACTTGAACTCGGAATCTTTCGATTTCCGGTCGAATACACTAGCTTTGCTTCATGATTAAGGATAAAATTAGAATAAATCTAGAAGGAACTTGGCAAAAAGCTTCCAAGTGGACATCCTGTGCATTACTTCTATTCCAGACATACCGACATACATACATAACAATAACAATTGTGAATTTGTGTAAAACACCCTATTATCAAAAGGATATCAATGATTGTATAACAGCAACACACCACAATTCAATAGGGAAACGTTTGACTTTCAGGTAAAAATTAACGATTTCCAAAATGTCGCTTTATTTGTATATAATAGAACTAGAATAGTAAATAGCATGACAATCTATTATCCAACATATATTATAGGTACTTCCGCGGCATTAGAAGAATCGTTTTCCTCTCCCTTTCGCCTAACATTTCTGTGATACGCCCCAAAAACGATTCAATGTGTTATGTAAGGAAGAAAAAAAATATGATGTTAGATATATTCAATAGAATAGAACGGCAAACCGATTCATATAAATTTAACGATTTTTTTCTGTTCGAACTTCTATTTCTTCTTCTTATTCTTCTTCTTGTATTTTCGATTTCTTTAGCAAAAGTCATGCCGAAAAATCAATATTTGCGGTAGTGCCTGTGGACACCTGGAGACACAAAACACGTGTAAAATATATTGTTTGGGGGCGGATTGGAACGCAACCAAAGGGGCGGATATAGCGCAATTTCTAAGATAACAACAGAAATGGAATTCTATCATCCTCTCATATGTTAGACCAGTTTCAAATTTTTTTTTGTTTCTTATCTTCTCGAAAACAGAAAATCGATAAATACAAATGAAAGTGATATTATTTTATTTGTGCAAAACTAGAAAGAATGCATTGAAAAAACTGTAGTGAACGGTATTTCCGGTTGCCCCCGGCTAAAATTCGGCTAAATGTCAGTAAATCTGCGTGAAATGCGTGGGGCGGATCCTGAAGCTCACGCTCAATTGCCTCTGAATAGAGAGGGTTCTGAGTCAATACCGGGTTACCTGAACTTTTATCCAATCTATATGACTGTTACTATTCAATATAAGATTAGATTTATTTATAGTCACAGTCTAAGTGTTAATATCGGTCAATTCAGAGAGGTGTGAGACCGTAAAGTAAGCTTGAATACGGTAATTTGTCTCAGCCTTGTATATACTATACACAAGGGAATCTATTTAGATAATCCTTACCCTTATCCTTCTATGTTTGTATCGTTTTTATTGTATAGAAAACTGTGGTCTGTCGATCAGGATCAGTATAGGTTTTTATTTGTTATTATCTAAATATTTTGTGACAATCACAACCAATCGATTGATTTGTGAAAAAAATGGGGACAAATCTTCCAATAACAAACTTAACAACAACAAGGCTTTACTGCGATTACATTCAGAATCGTAAAGAATTGAAATTTTCAGAGTATATAAACGGAAAAAAATCACAACATACAAAACGAATAATCGTAATTGAATGAATTCCAACAAAAACCAAAATACAAACAACTTATTCTTTCCAGTTCAAATGTGCTAAATCTGTATTTCTTTGATTTTCTGGCCGTAGTAAAAAAAAATAAAATTGACAAACAAACAATCATTTGTGCATGTATGTAATCTAATTGAAAATCAATTTTTTCCACCCTTCTATTATAATATAGGACACACATACATTTATATAAATATATATGTATATTTATATGTACTTTATGATATCTACATGCACAAAGTAATTGACCAAGCGAAAGAGTGCCGTACATCATAAATGGGTAGAGTGTAAAGTCTTGTTCCGGCAGACGACTGGCCGGAAACCGGAAATTCAGACCGACGTCCAAATAAAGAGCATCCACGGAAAAGGGGGCGGCTGACTTTTGCGCAACTGATCATCTTTCAGGCGGCTAATTGGCGCCGAAAATATATAACTATCACGATATACATATATACATGAAACATACACCGAGAATATTAATTTGCTAGAAAAATAAAACACAAAAAACCCTAGAAAGCTTACGGATTTTTCTGGAATTATATAAAATCCAGGTTTGTTAAAAATCAAATCGGATATTGTTACAGAAAAAGTTAATGCTGTGAAAGATGAAGAATTTTAATGATGTAATAAAATTCACAGTTCCTTTCACAGACGATAAATCCTTATATGTCAAACATTAAATCTTGGTCTTATTTTTGATATTTTTTTAATGGACGATTTTACACTTTAAAAGTTACCGGAAAATAGTTCACAAATACGTTCGGAAGCATAGAAAGTCTCTCTAGTCAGTCGATAATTTTGAATGGTAGACTTTTCTATAGTTTATGCTTTGTCTAAACAGTTTAAACTTATAGTCTAACTAATTGGACTTGGCTCTTCTGACCAAGTCGATGAAATGCCTAATTCAGAAACGAGGAGGACTAATGGTAAATCAAAGAGCCGGACAGAGTTAGACGATGAAATTCGAAACGCGAAAGGGAGGAGAAACTAATATTATGTTGTGTTTCTCTTGACAGATGCTGATTTTTGTTTCACTACTCTATTGTGGCTGTTTTATTGCTCTAGTCAGAGTGGCCAACTCAAATTAGCTAGACCATACCTCATAAAAATTCATGTTAAAAAACGGAGATAGATGATATTAATACAATACAATATCGTCTTATTGTTAGACAAGTGTAAAAATTTCGACACGTGTAAGTAAGAACGTTCGACAATACAAATAATTTGCTTATAATAGAATAATTGATAAGTGATTTACAAACAAAAGTTTTGTCCACTTTCGATTAAATTGCTTTTTCTTCTAAAAATTCTAAAAATGGAACAATACGAGTAATTATAATATAAAGGTGTCAGATTGATGAGGAAGCTTTCAAGAGTTTTTTTTGTCTCTTTACTTTAATTATAAGTTCTCTATAAATGGTCGAAATTTTGTCGTGTTTATATAGATTCCATTTAATTTGTATTAAACATATCGATAATGCATATAGACAGGTGGTAGGTAGATGATTGGTAATATATTTCATAGGTAATTTTGATAGAAAAATCAGCTGGCACTGTTCGTCTGCATATTGTAGTGGTATAGTTGATGTTGTTGTTGGTTAGTTTAAAATTGATGGGTGAACGATTATTGTCTGTTTTTAGATGAGGGTGGATAGTAAGTAGTAATGGTAGATATTTCACAAGTTTACAAATCGCAGGGCATCTGCTGATTCACATATTGTTTGGATTAGGGTTCAAACTAGATCACCCTCTATTAAACATTTACCCTATCTTTAACAATTGGAAATTGAATCATCAATAGGATGTATAAAATCGTTTAGCATGTAATATTGTTGGAAAAAAAAATGTACAAAAAGTGTTGATTAATAATAAAAGAATGGTAAAGTTTAATCAAATTATTGGATTGTCAATAACAGGCTTTATTCCTGCTGGTTTTCTCCAATTCTGGAGTTTTTTCTATAATTTTTGTCCCCTAAACTGTGTATTGTCCAAAACAGATGTCCCATCTATAAAAAAGTTTTCGTCTATTTCTGTGAATAAATTCGATTACAATTCTCGTATTGATATTAAAATAATCCATTAAGAAAATCAGCAATCCATCCAATATCCACATTACCATACACAAATTCAATGTAATGTAATGTAAAATGAACATCCTTCAACATTGATTTATTTCAACAATATTGAATCGGACACCATAGTGACCCCTCGACTAGATTCCAAACAATAAAAACTAACAAAACTGAATTGGTACTGGTCGATTTCACGCCCTCGTTTTATTATTATTATTATTGCTACTATAGTATTTTTTTGGCCCGACTCTTCTCTCAGATCCAATCTAAAAAGATCTCGACAATAGACAACAAACAACAACAACAACAAACAGTAGCAGCTATAGAAGTAGCGCCCCATTGGGAAGAGAGAAGAAATAAAACAGATAACGCAGAAAACTCTACTATCCGGACGAAAATTAAGCTGGATTAGCGTTCGTAAGGACCGGGAAACGGAAAAATAAATAAGAATTTTTGTGTTGTAAACGACGGATGGACCGGGTCCGGTCCAGTTGTTGTGTGTTTGTGTGTCGTTCCTCTTCTTCTCCTCCTTTTTTTTATTATTCTATCCCCTTATATTAGAATAGTTTTGTGTTCAATTGCATCACGTGAGGATAGGGGATGTGAGTTTGGTTCTTTTAAATTGATAAAAGACGAAAACAGGACCGAAAAAAAAATAAGAGGCAATCTGGCAGGACATATGAAGCAAATAGATTGACTTTATTGGGGTTACAAGAACTTTATTTTAATACCAAATATTCAATAATAACTAAAAAAAACTGGAGAAGAATAATTGAGAACATAAATAGTAATTTTAAAAGTTTGTAGATTTAGGGGTGGAAGGGTGAAAATGCAATTTTAATTTCAATTGAGTTGTATGCAACAATAAAGCCTTAATTGCGGTTAAAGCGGTTATACAACAACAGTAGTTGGTTTTGATGATAATCTCTGTTGAGCTTTGATTATCCAGGCAACGAGGATATCCTAGTGACCTGAAACAATCGATTTATAAACACCCTTTACCGCTTTCAACACACTGAACATACAGATTGTTGATATTGCATTTCGAAAAATATAATCTACTTCGGTTTGTGAAACAATAACAAAAATTTACAGAAATCAGAACTGTTACAGGAACAGTAAAGAATAAGAAAAAGTGATTTCAGAACAATGACAAAATCTTATCAAAAAACAAGTAATCTCCCTTAATTTTGGAAAAAGATTGGGTAGATGTAGTTATATCTAGTTCAGATTTCTAACAAATTTGGGTTAACCCAGCTCGTCAAATAATTAAGGGAAAAGCCGGTTAAATGTTTGAAATGTTCCTAAATTTTACCCGAGAATGGTGGAACTGTTAATGCCTTCCTCACACAATGCGATTTTTCGTTGCCGGTGCTGCAACCGCAGACCTTAATATTTGGAACCCATGGCGGTAAATGGGAGAAAGTTGTCGTTGCCGCATCACATTGGTGTGAGGGAGGCATTAATTCCCTTACAAAACTTTCTACAGTTTTCATTACGCCCATACCTTTCCTTATGTTGCCACTTTGAATTATTTCCTAATTTTGTACCGACAATGGTCAATTTTGTTAAATTTTTGCTTCGTCTTACCATCGTCTTGTCTATTTATTGCATGTATATTGACATCTATTATGATTTGACTTCATTGTTCAATAAGTGTAGGTATTATATCGTATGTCAATATCAATATGACTGCAACATAGTCACGGAATATTTTCAATAACTCATCTTTTCCAATTGTTTATTTTAAATTTTCGTAATATTTTATTGATTTTTGTTTTTTAGGTAGCAGAATTTGATCCAATTTTTTCAGATTTTTAGTAATTAATTGATAAATCTATAGATAAAATCGTTATTGTTGGAGAGAAAACGCACGGGGCCAAGATAATTTCACAAACAAGTAGCTGATAATGAAAGTAAACATTTTACTTGCAATGTGATAAAAAAAAAACGTACAGAGAAAAAAAATTGAGGGACACGATGGATACTCGTGGCTTTTATATCAAAATTTTTAATAATTTAATTTATTGTTTTAGAAAAAAAATTACTTTTTCTCTGTCACTTAAACGTTCGAGATTACCTCTATCAATTTTTTATTTTACTTTCAAGTAATTAGTAATTTCTTAATGGATTAAATATGGTAAAGGTTATTATTGGCAGTTTATTTTGCAAAAAGATAATCATTAAAATCCTGTAAAATCAGAATTGAGAAAATCACTCAAAACTTGTTAATAGATGATCTACGGTACTTAACTTTATTAGACTAAATCTAAGTACCACTCTCATTTCAGTTCTGATAAGAACAGTTTGTATTGGGAATGTAATACAAAATTAAGTATTATATGGAGAACATAATCAGAGTAATTAAAATTATAATGATAGTCTGATATAATCAAAAATAGAGAGATGAACCCAATTCTGAGCAATAGTTCTAATTACTGATAAGTGGAAGTTAAATTTAACTAAGGTCGATGAAATCCATCTTCAGAAATTTCTCGAAATAGCTGCTTAAGTAGTCCTCACACCAATGCATTTGTCCGTTGCCGGTGCGGAAATACGCAACCTTGAGATCTGGAACACATTTACCACCACGGGCCCAAAATCTCAAGGCTGCGAATCTCCGTACTGGCAACCAACAATCGCGTCAGTGTGAGGGCGGCTTTAAGTCCTGTACGATTTGAAGAAATACTCACTAATCCATATTCTTTTCGGTTAATGCATTTTCTGTAAACCGAATTATAAGAGAAATGGGACTATTTTTTAATTTGTTGAACTCTCTTTTTAGGCTTTTTTGTATTTCCGGAGAGGAAAATAGGGAAAAATTAGAAACGCTGTCCTTTTTTTTAAGTGTTTATTCAATTTTCAATAAATTAATCATTTGTACAGTTTTTTTTTTTTTAATTTTTCAAGTGAAAATCAACTAACGACATAAATCACCGAGCTTAGAAACCTAAATAATTCTGGTTTTTCCCCTGTGTTGTTCATTTTTTTTTCTTTAAATTTTCCATTATTTTCTAACTTTTATCTAAACTACTATACACAAGTCTCTCTATTATTTTCTATATTTACACATATACAAATCAAATTTACAATTACAACACATTCAAACATTTGCAGAGTTCGCTCCAGTGTCTCTTGTTCAGTTTCGATTTATTAATTGATATTTTAACAAGCAAATTACAAAAAAGGGTAGAATTTTTTGTGAGGGGGGACAGAAAAATCAACACTTGATAACAATAGGGTGGAAATAAATTTATACCTCCGACATTGGTTCATATCATAGCTGTATACTTGGATACAAAAGATGATAGGAAAAAGGTTTGATGGCGCGTCCTGATTCGAATTTACAGATCACTGTCGATTATATCTTATCATTATTGAATGTTCGCACTGATTTCTATTTAAATACAAGTAATAATTGTGAGGAAGAATGAAAAATTGTTTACTGCAGGACTAGTTAGTAATTATTGATAACTAAAAACCAATAGAATAAGGTTTAATCGACTTTGAGGATGATGGGAGGTAGATTTTGAGGAACACAATTTCGTTCAAAAATCACCACCAAACACGCGGTTGACCATACATTAATGGATGTGGTGGATGTGAACTCATCATCATTGGTGGTGCACCTGGTAAACTTCCCGGATCTGTTGGTTTTGGACCACCGCTTAAACACGGTTTACCATCACGTACTAGAACAGGCACAGCAACACGTCGTGGTGATGGCATTGGATTATTATTCTGTTGTTCATGCATGCCTTTTTCGTGTTGTGCCCTTTTGGTTTTATATCTGGAATCACAAAAAACAAAAAAAAAATCGAAAAATTCTCATTATATAATATAATCTTAATCAAAATCGATATCAATCCATTTAGAAACAATGCTTGTACTTTGTTACTTTGTTCCATTTTTTTTTGTGTTTTAATCATGTTATCTTATCAGAATTCTTGTTTCTAAATGGAAAACAGACGATGGAGTCAATAGATTTTTTATTTTTTTTTGGTGGGAAATTCACCTGTGATTTTGGAACCAAATCTTCACTTGTGTCGGTGTTAATCGTATAATTGATGCTAAATGTTCCCGTTCCGGTGCTGATAGATAACGTTGTTGCCGAAATCGTCGTTCCAATTCATATGTTTGTGCTTTTGAGAATAGTACACGTCTTTTACGTTTCTTATGTCCATTCGATGGTTGATCATTATGATTATTCTGTTCTTTACAATCTTCTGATATATTATCATCATCTGGATCGGCATTACTATTACCACCACCACCGCCACCGCCACCATTACACCGATCACTTGGCGTTGGATTTGAATCACTATTTAAATGTGTTTGATTTAAATTATCGATCGATTGACCATGAGGATCGACACTGGAACGATCCGATATTGCTGGACTTGTACTGTCCGGACTTAATTGGGCTGGATGTGGCTGGATATTGTGTGGATGTGGATGGTGAAGACCTGAAATTCCACAGGAAAAATTCCTTATAGTATTAGCACATAATAAAGAAGCTTTTAACAAAAAAAATCAAAGTGTTAATTAAAAGGATGGTACGTGTGGGTATAGTATTGATGAACAGCTGCAAAAATCGGCAGCTGTTTTCCGATATATAGAAGGCGTGACATACACGATCCAACCGTATCTAGGGTAAATTGTCACAATCCCTGCCCTTTTTCGCCTCTCTATACCTATATAAGGGATACATCCCTTATATATTTAATAAGTCTTTGACTATTGTACAATTGATGTTCACAAAGCTGGTATTGGTGAATTTACTAACAATTGACTACCATTTTTTTCCTTCTCTATGCCCTTGTTAAAAAGTAATTTGATTCAGCTTCCTCATTGGATACAGGCAATAATCATGAAAATAGGAGTTATTATTTTCAAACCAGAATAGACAGAATTAGTAATTTTTCTAGTTTATATTTGAAGAAATTTAAAAAAAAAGTTGAGATATCGAAACTATATCACTGGAATTTATTTGATTTAGATTAGATGTTGCATAAACTACTTGCTGTTTTGTCAATAATAAACAACTAATAACAGAGTAAAAAGGATCAAAATATTGGCTAGAATGTTAAGTTTCAATCAGTTTTCCCTTAGAAATATCCATTAATTGTTGTAAATTTATTAATTATTTTCAGTAAATTAGGAAGTTATTATATAGATTTATAGTTATACCGATTATTTGATAAACAAGACAATCTTTAAGCTGATTATGAAAGTAATTTATTAGATAAAAAGATATTTCTATATAGAAATTGATTAGATTTCTTTCTAAAATTTGTATACACAATGTTTTTGAAAATAGGTATATTATATTGAAATAGGAAATTTGTGAAAAATAGTTGATAAATCCTAATCGATAATACGATTTTTTGTTGATCACCTACACAATATTTTGTAAACACAGCAAGTTCATCGCATATATCTCCAAAATTTCCGCATTATCCAGTTTTACTTGGTTGCCTAATAACTTGGTGGATTTATAATTTTTGGGAACATTTATCAGTTCCAATTAGCATTAAATAAATAATTGTCCGTTATAAGGAGGCTTTATTGTCCACCAAAATACGAGTTTACATCAGTTAAATAGAAAAAAATCCTTTTTTGAAACTATCGGATCTCTGAATTTCCAGTGATTTGATCAAAATTTAATTATATTCGAACAATCTAATACCCTAGCCACACAATAGCTCTAAATTACAATTTAACTAATATTGCAATTTCTATTTTCTTTTATAACAAGTTGATCGTGTACCGCTCCTGTATTCAATTATTGAATTACAGAACACAGTATTGCAAAATTCAGTATGACACATTAAATTGTGTTCTAAATTGTAATACAATTAATTGCAATTATAGACTAGGCTCCAATTAACTGACTCAAAAAAAGGTGAGTAAATTTTTGGGAAACTATTTTCCATAGTGGTGGATAATTCGAGATTAACGTAATTTTCCCCAGTCGATACATATTTTCGATAAAGCTTTTACCTTGAAATCAGTAAAAATCGAATCGGCCGCGTTATCAAAGCACTTATATGCGATCAATTAATGATATTATTTCCATAAATATATTGATTATTATCAGAGAAATCTGTTAATTTATATACTTATTCGTTATAGATTTATTAAATCTGCTATTAGCAGTTTTAGAAACATGTAGGTAATATTTTTAAACAATAGTATAGTAATAATATGTAATATGAAAATAGGGAAGACTTACCCTCTGGGGGTGATGCCCAATGTCTAGGTATTGAGGTGTAACTAGCTAAATCGTGGGTGGTATGCGCATACAATGATGCGTCCGATGAGACTGGTTCTAATCCAACATTACTATTACGATCTAATTCCAAAATATCACTAATTGCAAAACCGGCCGTTTGTCTCGTATTAGCCATTGGACCAGTCATTTTCATACTATCCAGTAAACTGTAATAATAATAATAATGATAATAACAATTATAACAATTAGGTAACAATAATTTGAGCGAAAATTGTGTACAAAACAACTATTACAGGCAATAGACCTAAGTAGTTTTATGACTTTATGACTGTTAGTTGAAAACATTTTCGAAACTTTCTCACGTTATACCACCTGTTTCGGTATTGGTATCTATTTGTATAAATTTATAAAGAATAGGGCACAACTTTGAAAATTGCCGAAGAACGTGACCAATACTGAATTTTTGTGGATTTACCCCCAACACACCCCAATTGTCACTTTTTACAGAGTATAGGAAGGTGTATATGAATGTGTAATAAAACGTAAAATAACAGTCAATTGGTGTCAAGTCACATTTTACCACCCTCACAAAAAGTCACGCTCAGTTAAATACACAATTGCACCCCTGAAGAGCTTGAACAAAATAGAATTGAAAATTCCACAAGACTTGTGTATATTTCCGGTCAGTTTTCTGTATTATTGATACTTTTATGGGACTAGAATCCTTCTCACTCTCTTTCAAGTGGTTATTGTTGGTATTTTTACATTAATTTTAAACGACAGCCCTTAGATTCTTTGTTGAAAATTACAAACGGTATAGAAAATAGAAATTTTATTTATGACAATTATTATCAATGAAATTAAAAAAAAAACAGAAACTAACCCGGGTAGAGCTGATCGAATGGCTGATGAGCACCAGGCCCCGGGAAGTAGAGCCGGCGCCCATGGATGCAGTAACAGTGGTGGCCAAGCAAAAAGGGCCGCCGCCGCCGTTGAAGCAGCAGCAGCCGCCGTATTTCCTGTATTCAACGACACGGATGCTGGCGGCATATTGGCGGCCTCGTCGCTACGCACTTTTGTATCTTCTTCAGCCACTTTGTTTAATTTGTTTCAGACACTTTGAATATTAGAAGAAAATCCGGAAAACTAACACTAACACGCTTATTTTTTTTTAAAAACAAAAAAAAGAACGAAGAAACAAACACAACTATCGGTCTCTTGTATTCTGTTATTATAATGATAATGATGTTGATGATGAGATTGTTCAGAGTTTTTTTTTCTTCTTGTAGGTATATCTCTTTGAAAATTCAAGAGGACCGGCACGCGAGTTGTTGAGAGCTTCTAGAGAGCCACTGAAGAGTGCTGAAGAGGTGCCCTTCACTCGATGGGCCTCTCTAGATCTCTCGATGGTACTCATTTCAGCCAATGAGGGTGAATGATTTCGGGGTGGAGTCTAATATGACCAATTGGAATACAGGGAGGCGGTTACTTGAACGGTGTCTTTTCAGTTGTTTCTCAACTAGTATCATCGACACATACAAAAGACTGAATAACCAAAAGGGTCTTTGTCTCTATCGAAATTTCCCTTATTCTAAATTCATCAAGGAACATCTAGAAATCACCTAATTTTTTGATATTTTAAGATAAATACGAATAATTTATTGAAATTCCTTCCAGAGAAGCCTTTGAAGAAGTGTTAAAATAAACATAAAAAGGAGTCATTGGAAAGCTTCCTGAAAAAAAAAGCTGTGAACGCAAAGCTGGCCGCCTAGAGTAGTAATTTTCATAAACGGCTTTTATGGTCTAAATAGTTCGAACACCTGTGCCTCAACTGCAAGAAAAAAGATACAAAGAGCAGGTAGAGACTCTCGAAAAACGACAGACAGTTAGTCGCCAATAGATTTAGGACCACCCTTGAAACCGTAGTAAGATCCGGTTCATTCATGAATTCGACTTTAAAACCTTCCTTTCAAATAAAATCAAAGAAAAAAAAATTCCACACTATTCCAATATTATCTATCTTCTAAATTAACATACAATGTACGAGTAATATGGAAAGATAAACATTTAATCAAAAAAAAAAAAGAAAAATCAATACTAAAGATTGTTGTTAGGAAATAATGGTTTATCCCAAAAATTTTCCAACTTACGTATATCGATATTCATCCTCCATGTGTATATAATCCGGCGGTATAATATGCCACGAATTATCATAGTTTGCACATTCCTCATACCCATTTCCAGCCATTATTACTTTTTTTTTGCCAGTAATTAAAGAAAAATTACTTTTATTATTAATAATTGCTAATTCTATTTTTCACGGTAATATAACCGGAAATTAAAACTTAAAAAAAAATCTCTCTCTAACCCGACATTAACCCCTTGATAGTAACTACTGAGATATTACTGTAACTTAACAATATATCTATCAAATAAAATCATATTATACTGATAAGTGTTATCAATAAATTCATCGATCTATAAATTGCCAGGTGGACTATCCCTACTTCATCTCTGTTTATACAAATGATATTCGTGATGAATTATTCGATATTAAAAAATATTAATCTGTTATGATTAAACATTCGAACTAGAGCTTCAATATTTGCAGATTCATTCGAATTCTTAATAATACCCGATTAAGACTGGTTATTTGGCTTTTTGATTTCTTGATCGGTGCTTATTGGTTGTATAAACCGTTTCCTATCACCATATGGTTATATTTACATGCTTTACATACATATTTTTATTACATTAAAGTTCATGATATCGTGGGCATGATGTTTCAGTTTAAATTGGGGATATTTTACAAAAATTCCCATAA